>CM031382.1:1276623-1308386 GCA_018290095.1 Polypedilum vanderplanki | reverse complement strand
GGAACGGGAATTCCCGGGAATTCCCGTTCCCGTTCCCGGTCGGAAAAAGCCTAAACACCATTAAGCCAAAAAAAATCATTAAAAATCGTTTCATTTTCATATCTTGAGCTATTATAATTTTTTAAAATTTGAAAATTTTCTCGTCAAAGGTTTGTTCGGTACAAAATCAATGGTATGTCGGTGGATTAGTTGCATGGGTAATTTAACTATTACTGTTCTTATTATTTTACTAATTAAGAAATTCTACAGGGAATTAGTTGTGGTGGAAATGTTCCAGGTATATTTAAGATTAGTTAAAGTTTTAACAGGAGTTTTAACTAAATTTTAATTTTTCTGAATTTCCTAGGAGTTTACATGAATGTATCACGTTATATCAATTGGATTCAAAATGTTACAATTTCACCATAGAAACGGAAAAATAAATTTTCTCTTGCTTTAAATAAAATTATAAAGTTTGAGGTTTTTAATTTAAAAGGCAAATGTGAAATAAATTGCTAACTAAAATTTCTCAATTTCGAGTATAACCACTCGAATCACCAAAAGAAGCTGCAAAACATTTTGATAAAATAATCAGAGTTGTTAGAGGCGAGAGGCGAAAAAAAATTAAATTTTTCAATATTAAATTTCTTTTTTGATGAGGTGTTACATAATTCATTAAATAACATGGGGAAAAATAGTGGAAAAATTATGTTGCGTCTCAAAATTTCGATTTTTCCGAGCCCAAAAACTGTGTTTCATGGAATTTTGCTGCCTGCTATTTTTGTGTTGCAAATATTTAGTAGAGCTTTTTGAGACCAAGATGTGTCAGGAAAATATGGTTAATAGCTTGTTAGAAGGTATTTAAAATCCTTTCTAATCAATAAATAATGATGTAATATATTCGTTGAAAATTTGTTGGCCACAAACGCAGCTATTAATGACGGTCTCGTCGCGAAATTTTTTTGGCATTTAATTGGGGGTCGCTAACCAAGATTCGAAAAAGTTAGTAAAAATTTTTTAAGCATGTCCTAATTGTTTTTGATGTTGGGGAATTACTTTTACGCAAAACATACCAAAATTTTTTCAAAAATTTGATTTCCTACAAGAGAGCATGCAGTACAACATGTGCTGCCGGTCTAAGAAAGCCTTTATGGAAAATTTGTTAAAATTGCTTGAAATATCTTTAAAATGATAAGCAATGATAGAATATGCAATAAATTTGACCCATGAAAAACAGTTTTTGGGCTCGGAAAAATCGAAATTTTGAGAAATAATTATTCCACTATTTTTCCTATGCTATTTGTTAATTATAACAACGAAAAAACCATAGAACAGATTTTTCCGATCAAAAAAATTTCTCGCCTCTCGCCTCTTTTCGCCTCTCAGAGGCGGCCTCTTTGAGAGGCGGCCTCTGAAAAAAGTCCACCTCTCAAATTTTTTTCAGAGGCCGACTTTTTCAGAGGCGCGCCTCTATTGGAGGCCGCCTCTATTTTCGCCTTTAACAACTCTGAAAATAATTACCATACACACAAACTAATTAAAATATAAAAAAAAATCACATGCAATTTATTCATCACATCCATGCAATTTTAATTGTAACTAATTACAACTAACATGAAACACTATGATAATTCACATCACACAACAGCAATCACTAAAAGCTTATAAATGTAGAAAATTTTGTCTCATTAATAAAAACCACTAACATCAATCTGCTTATAGCTATAGTAATAATTTATGTTAATTACAACATTGTGTCAAAATAGAAAATTCTATTTAAAACCACTGCAAATTGAATTAAATTTTAATTATTGGGTTTTTCAAAAAAAAAAAAAGAGCGCTTTTATGTCGTCTTATACAAATATCAATTTCTCAAAAACTATTTGGCTAATGACAAACAGTGAAACAACATAATACTTTTCTATGACTATTGAGCAGTTTTTAAATAGCATTTGATGAGTCATTATTTTTATTAAATTTTTTAATTTGACTCGTACAAATTCTTGAACAAAACTGATTTTTTTGCTATGAATTTAAAAAAGCCATTTTTTCAAAATTTTTTCATTGACGAAAATAGCTTGTGCATTGTAAAATAAAAGTTCCTTTTTTATGTACTTTAAAAGAACCGTAAGGAAAATAATTATCTTAAGTAGTTAAAAAGTTTATGAATGATTAAAAATTAGGATTTAACAAATGGAGACTTCTTATTAAAATGCCCATATCTCGGTAATTACTCACCGATCGAAATGAATTTATACACCATTCGATTCGTCCATAAAATGGACTACAAAAACAACTCAGTGGATACTTATTCAAGTTTTTCATCATTTTCCATACATTTTCAAAAAATTCATTTGTTTACATCATGGCGAAAATGTAAACACAAGAATTTGTCAATTTTCTTTCGCTCATATCTTTTCAATATCATTGTTCCTCATCCATTATTCTGTTTTAATTAACTAAAACTAAGTTATAATTAAACAATTAAAGCACCAATTTGAGTTTGAAACGATGATATTGAAAGATATGAGCGAAATGAAAATTGAACAAATTCTTTGTTTACATTTTTCGCCATGATGTAAACAAATGACATTTTTGAAAATTGTATTGGAAAATGAATGAAACTTGAACATTACCTATCCCACTGAGTTGATTTTGTAGTCCATTTTATGACGGATCGAATGGTGTATAAATCATTTCGATCGGTTAGTAATTACCGAGATATGGGCATTTTAATAAAAGTCTCCATTTTTAAATCCTAATTTTTAATCATTCATAACTTTTTAACTACTTAAGATAAAAACATTCTGCTTACGGTTCTTTAAAGTACTAAAAAGGAACTTAATTTACAATGCACAAGCTAATTTTCGTCAATGAAAAAATTTTGAAAAAATGGCTTTTTAAATTTCATAGCAAAAAAATCAGTTTTGTTCAAGAATTTACGAGTCAAATTAAAAATATTTAATAAAAATAATGACTCATCAAATGTATCTTAAAAACTGCTCAATAGTCATAGAAATATTATGTTTTTCACTGTTTGTCATTTAGCCAAATAGTTTTTGAGAAATTGATATTTGTATAAGACGACATAAAAGCGCTCATTTTTTTTTTTGAAAAACCCAATAAAATTGAGAATTTCATCAGAGTTGGAAAAGTTTCAATTTAGCTGCCTTAGTCATGAGCTCAATGCAGATAGTCAACTGCGAATCCATATCGGCATTAAGCTTCGACTGTAAGATGCCTTACATCTCTGAATTATAGAAACTTTTTCAAACACTTTCTTCTTAGAATTTTCAACTTAACTTTTCTACAGTAATAGTTAAAATTTTTCAGTTAAAAACCACAAAAACGTTTCTCATCATTATTTTCAAATTGGTATTTAACACTTCAATCCAAACACAAGCTATAACACTTACGACCCACAAGTAATCAAGGAAATTTTTTTCATATTAATTAGCAGATAAATTGCTCAAGTTTCATGATACTAAAGTCACTAATGACTCGTGCCATTATCACAAACAACAATCGATTAGTAAAATAGAGTGAGAGAGAGAAAAAAATCTCCGTGGGCTTTAGCACGTGAAGATTTTTAGCGCATTTTTGCAAAAAAATACGGTATTAGGCTCACGATGGCTGGCTGGCTGGCTGGCTGTATGTGACAGTGATAACTCGACAACGGTAAGTCGTGGTGAGGTGGTTGATAGCTTGTTAGAAAGGTCTTGACGTGTAGGTAAGCCATCAAAAGAGTTTTTTTGGGTAAGTGTTGAACCAAGGGTGGTCCACCACATGCATGTCCATCATATGGACCAAAAAAATTTTTTTTCCCAAAAAATCTCAAAATGTCATGAAACATAAAGAAAACCTGTCAAAATTTTTTAAAAAAAATTGAAATATCGTTAAGAAAATAGGACTAAAAATACACTCATAAAAAAAAAATTTACAATGCGAATTGTCAAATGAATTTTGCTCAGATTTAACAAAATATTGTTAAAATTAACAATTTTCATTGTCAAATTCTTGCAGTTGCTCATTTTTGAAAATGACAATTTATTGTCAATTTTTACAATTACGATTGTGAAATTTTTTTACAATTTTTATTGCCAATAATTACAATTTGATTGTTGACTCAAAATTTTAACAATTTTGGTGATAAAATTTTACAATCTAAATTGTAAAATGAAGAAAATTAAAAGAAATGTAATAAAAATCTAATTTTCTTTTAAAATTACTCCAAAAATTTCATACTGTTTTAAAATAGTAATGATAAAATGATAATCTTAAAACTCAATAAAATTTTTATTAAAGTAGTTCATTTTGTTACTTAAAGATATTTAGATGAACAAATGAAATGGACTACATGATAAAGAGCGAACATACATGAGAAGTTAAGCAACGTTAAGGATGATTAATACTTAGATGGGTGAACAAAATTGAAAATTTAAATTGTTAAAATCAACAATGTTCATTGTCAAAAAATTTTATTTTTTTTTTTAATTTTTAAATTTCACAACATTGATTGTTAATTTTAACAATATACATTGTGAATTTTTCAAAAAATTCCATTGGTAAAATTACAATTTGATTGTAAAAAAATATTGACAACGAAATTGTGAAAATTTACAATTATCATTGTCATCCCTATTTTCACAATTCAAATTGTCAATTTTTGGAACAAAATCACAATCGAATTGTAATTTTTTTCTTTGAGTGTATGTGAAATTTCGTTACCAAACAAACTGATCTGTTAGGCAAAAATGCGCTCTAATCGACCGACCATCCAAAGCGTCGAGATTGATATATTTTATTTTTGTTTTTTTCTTACACAAATTTTGATCAGGTTGAATTTTCGCTTGTATTTATGTATGTGTATGTGTTGCTGTTAATTGTTTATCAATATTTACTCTTGTATAAACACAGACAAGGAAAATTGAGCTAAATAAAATGTGAATATTTTTAGCTTGTAGATTCATTAATCAATATTTCAATTTATATAATAATGATAAAGAATCTTTAATTATTTAAGACTAATTGGTTTACTGGAATTTTTCTATAGAAAAAAAATTTTAAATTTTTTGGCGAGAAATTTGAATTTTTTGAGAAATTTTGAAATTGCAAAAATTTTTAAAAACTTGATAATTATTGCTCGTAATTTAAAAATGTAATTTCTAATAGAAAATTTCTATACCAAATTGTATTGAACAAAAGTAAAATTTTTACCTTAAAAAAGTTGTTTTTCTAAAATCTCAAAAAAAAAGCATTTTTCTTCTTCTTAATTATCAAAGTAAATTATTTTTATCTTACAGATTCAACAGCTCTCATCTTTCTTAATTCTTCATCTCCAATCCCTCTTCAGAAGATTCACAATTAATATCTCACTCTAATCTCTCTTTCCTACCAATTAAAATTTCCTTCTAAGAACTAATTAGCATAAGTAAATGCACCCACCCTAGAAATAATGAAGATAAGAAAGCTTTTTCTACTTAACTTCTCGAATAATAAAACAAAAAATAAAGAAACAGAAAACTACCCAAAGGCTAGAAAAAAGGTTTAAGTTAATTATTGCTGAAATGACAAATGACTCAAAATCTCATTGTGATGTGGATAATCAGTCTTTGAGATGTCTTAAGGATATGAAAAAGAAAGCTGAAAGTGCAATAAAGAACGAATAGGCTACTAAAAGTGGATTAGAGATGAATCAAAAGAAGATTGAGAAGGAAACAAAAAAGATCAAAGCTTGGATGAATAATGAAAGAGATAAAAGAGGGTAAAATTAGTAAAGAAATGGTGATAAATTTGAAATGAAACTTGAAAATGATAAAAAAATTTTAAAAAAAGGTGGATGAAAATTTTAGGAAATTTTTATAAATTGAAACTTTAGCAAGAATTTTGATTTATCTTCTGAACCAATCAAAAATTTGCTATTCCATAAATGTAAACAAAACAATTCCAAAAAATTCAAAATTTAAAGAAAAATTTTCAAAAGTTTTTTAGTTTTTGTCTGGTCATTTCCATTTGCTAAAATTATGCAAATTCCAGGAAATGTTTTTGTTTAGATTGACAGCAGAAAAATTTATAAAAAAAATAAAATTTCATTAATTTTGAATTTTTTGTTTACATTTTGGTATGCTAATTTTTTGGTTTCCCTAATATCTATTTTATTTTGCTCAAATGATTATACCTTGAAAATCACACGAAATATGTTAAAATTTTCAAAATGTCACCCAAATGATGTATTTTAAAAATAATTGTCAATTTTCCTTATTTTTTCAGTTATTTCATAATACTAATCCACCAATAAATAATTTCACCATTAATCTCAATAAATCTGTATCATGCCAAAAAAGTGCCATAAAATTTTTCTTTCTCTCTCCTTCCTTCTCCTAATCTTGCTTAAAGACACATTAAAATAATAAAAAAGACAAAAATCTTTTCTTTTCCATCATCATAAAGAGAAAGAAAAAAAGACCCAAAATAGAAAGCGAGATTAAGTGACGATTAATTGCAGCTTAAGGCTTAAAAATTGATGACCAGCCTTAAACTTCTTACTTGTTTTGGTAAGAAAAAAAGAAAGCTTTTTATGGCTTTCCATCATCCGTTATCGGTTTGCTTCGTTTACACACTTTTACTGTTGGTAGATGATGATAAAATTTCATGACTTTAAAACCAGAAAAAATTAAATCATTAAAAATTAAATTTAATTCACAAATCAATTAATTGTCAATAAAATTCAATTTTCAATGACATTTGTCAACAATCAAATCTTGAACATTTTTATTCTTTCATTATTTTCAAACAAAAAAACTAAATGGAATGAGAGTGAAAATAAGAAAATTGGAAAACTCATTGAACTGGCAGGCAGTAAATTTGCCTGACATATACACAGAGAGAGAAAGAGAAGGTTATGGCTGCTGCACAGTTCATGATAAAGAAGAACAACAGCGAAAAATTGATGAAATTTTACGCACATCGTTCGACGTGAAGTTGCGAAATGGAGAGATAAATACAAAAAAGTGTCGAGTGCGTGGGAAAAGCTGTATGTATGTGCGAGTGTGCGTTTTAGAGATGAACTCAGCTCACTCGCGTTGTTTGCGGAAATCACTTTTTTCTAAGGCTTTCGAGTTCAATTGACATGAGACTTATTGATTTTTTGCTCTCTCGTTGGACTCGTTTCTGAAAATGACGTTGATGGAGGAGAACTTTTTTTATATGTTGGAGATTTATTGCTTGAATTGTTCTTTGAAATAGGCTAAATTTGAACAAAAGTAGAATTATATTTTTTGCTTTAAATATGCTTAATGACATTTTTTAATATTTTATGTCTGAAAATTTAAAATTTTAAAAAAAATTTCAAAATTTTCGTTATATTTGTATAATGAATTATCATCGAAGAAATTATTTTACAAAATCTCAAAATTTTAATAAAATATCCAAGAAACCTCAAAATGATTCAGAAACTCTTTATACGTTATACATTGAGCGATTCTCAAATCATTTTGAATTTTGCTCAGTTAAAATTGAGCAATAGACCAGTTCTGCAAATTTTTTATTTCGTAAGTTTCAATATTTCTCTTAGATTCTCTAAGTCTACAATGTAATAATCTAATTTTTGCTATGTTTTTCTTCATATTTAAGCGAAAGTTGAAAAGTAGAAAAGGCTTTACAGTCATTTTTTATCGAAAAAATTTTTGCTTACATTTGATAAAAAATTTTTTCTGCGTTAGTCAATGACGCTTCAAAATCTCACTAAGAATTGAAATTGTGGCAAATATCATTACTTTTGGCTCTTCTAATGTATATTGTAATAAAATATAGACAAAAACCTATCTCTTGATATATAAAACACTGAAAATAAAGCAAGATTTATTGGTGAAAAAACAATTCTCAATTTCGACGTTTTGCTGAGCGTCATTGACTGACGCTTTAAGAATTGAAATATCTTGAAAACTAGATAATCAATTGGCAAACTAATGAGTGATTATGAAACTAGAGCTGAAAGCACATCTTTTAAGTCCTTCCGTAGAAGTGAGAATCTTTTAATTAAAGAGAATTTTCAATTCTCAGAAAAATTACAACAACAATTTTTGAGAATTGCTCATTGTTATTTATAATGACTTTTTACCTTGACTTGATCGTATGACTTGATTTTATTTTCAACTTGACTTGACTTTGTATACTTGATCGTATATTTGAATAGACTTTACCAAGGCTGAGAACTCTTTGATCCGAGTTTGTTTTTTTTATTCCTGCTTGATTTTTTTGATCCGAGATCAAACTGGGATCAAAAAAAATCAAAAAGGAATCAAAAAAATCAAAAAAATCAAACTTGGATCAAAAAAAATTTAAAAACTCGGATCAAAGAGTTCTCAGGCCTTGGACTTTACTTTGTGTTTGACTTGCTTATGTTTTATTCTTGAATTATTTTACTTGATTTGAACTTTTAACTTATCAAACTAAATTAATATAATGTAGATCGAGTAAAAAGAAAAAGAATATCAAAGAATAAATAATTCACAAAGGCCACCATGTTTCCACGCCTAAAATAAAATAAAATATGAAAAGTTTTTTCTCTGAAAAAACAAATTTAAAAAATTTTCCAAATAAATTTTTCTTTAATATTTACTTTCAACTTTTTATTTTCATAATCATTTTTTTATTCATATTATTTTGTGTCTTAAATTTAATACCAATTCATATCAGTTTTACAATGTACTTTTTTTACAAATAATTTTTTCACTGATTTTTTGGTTTCTTTTGCCAATTTTAATACTTTTTGTTTTTTCAGCTTTACATTGATTTAAATTTTAACAACATTCAATAAACTTGTTTTTTGCTCAATTATTTTAAATTTTAATATTTTTTCTTTCATAATTCGTATATTTCTTTGTGACTTTTTAATACTTTTCTATATTTTTTTATTGAAATCACTTATAGCTTAAATATTTAAATGTTTGACTTTTTGTTTTGTATGTGTGACAAATATTCAAGCTGCTTGTGCTGATAATGTGAGAAAGACAAATTAAAAATTTTTTAAGATGATTTTCATATAAAATTTTAAGATATTTCTAAATGAAAGGAGAAAAAAGAAAAATTAAATTTAGAAATAGTGAAGAAAAATTTAGATTTGATTTCAAAACAATAAAACCAAATATATAAATTTTTTGAATTTTTTAAAAATAAATTTGAATAGTTTACATTTTTTCCAATTCTCTTATTTTGTTGGTATTTATAAAAGTTTGTATTAAAATAAAATAAAAGACATATTTTTTCTTTAACTCCAATTTTCACTTTAACTTTTCTAAAAAAAATTCTTCCTTTATAAAATTAAAAATTCTTTTCATTTTCACATGAAAATACGCTTAAACTTCATTAGAAAAAGAAAAATTTTATTATTAAATGATGGTAAAAATTTATATCGTGAATGACTCACCCTAACAACAAATTTTTTTTTATTTTTATTAATATGTTTTGATTTTATTTAACACTTAATTAAATATGTTTTTCATTATTGCTTTGTGATTTAAAAATAAATATTTTTTTTACTAACTATTGAAATTTTCAGTAAATTGTTAGTGTAAAAAGTTTTTTTATTTCTTCATCTTATTAAATTAGTTTTGATAATTGTTTTTGTTGAAAGGGATAAATGGATAAGGGGCTCGGTAATGAAATCCAGTCATTCGCAGTATAAATTTTTATAATTGTGAGAAAACTATAAATTTTATCAAATGCATGTTTATTGAAGCTAATATAAGAAAAAAATTTAATGTTTCGACCATTTTTTTCTT
The DNA here is from genome assembly GCA_018290095.1 of Polypedilum vanderplanki. NCBI lineage: Eukaryota > Metazoa > Arthropoda > Insecta > Diptera > Chironomidae > Polypedilum > Polypedilum vanderplanki. Next base: position 1,298,625 of record CM031382.1, on the reverse strand, counting down.
TTTAGAGCTTTTTTTAGTATTTGATTGTTCCTTTGGATTTTTTAAATTTTAAGTTTTTTAAAGGAATTTAAATTTTTATAAAAATAAAATAATGAATTTTGTATATCTGACTGAAACTTTTAATAATTTCAATTTTTTATAATAAAATTAATTTTTCGAATTTTTATTATTTTATATAAATTTTCTAAATAAATATTTAAATTTTTTCCTAATTTATTATAATTTTTAATTAATGTTTTTACAACCTTTTTCCTTATATTTTAATAGCTTTTACCAGCATTTTTAACATTTCACATTTACCATAATACAATTATTAGTTCTTAACTACAATGAAATTAATTTTTTTCTACTTTTTATTTCAGAAAACTCTTTTATTTTCATTCAAAACTTTTGGTAGAGCTCATGGAAATTTTTTTATATATAGCACCAATGTAAACATTTACAGATTTTCCACGCAAAGCTCCTGCACATAAAGTTTTCTTTTTTACTTCATATCTAGGATCAAGAGATTATTGACGTAGCTAGAAATTTACAAACATTAAAACACATGCACATTTATACAAATATTTTCGAGTCTTTTTTTCATAGACATAAATTTTTTAAAATTAATTTTGTTATCTGACAAAAATTTCATTTATAGAAAATTTTCCATAAATCTTCATCATTCATCGTTCATCAAAATCGTAAAAAATTTGCATGCATGTCATTTTCATAATTTAATCAATTTACCTTTTCCTCAAAACTCTCAGACAAAGAAATCTTTTTTTGTCTTGATAAACTTTAAATAAATTCATGAAAATTACTTTTCTCATTTCAATTTTCTTCAGACAAAAACGTATAACACTCAGATGAGCATGTAAGAACTTTTTTCATCTTTTTCTTCGTTTTCAATTTTCATCTTTCTTCATTTGTGCTGAAGTTGAATTGTTAGATGATAAAAAGTTTTATGAACATTCTATTATTGAAATTTTCCATTTTATTTTTTTAAATGAAAGTTTTACAATGAAATATTTGAAATATTGTTTTCTTTTGAAAATCTACAAAAGTTTTGTCATCTCGGATATATTCAAATTTAACTGGTATTTAAAAATAATAATTAGTCTTGCAAAACTTGATATCGAAATCAAATTAAAAGTTACAAATTATAAAAATAACAAAAAAATTCTTCTCATGACACAAAAATGAACTTAAAGTTCAAAAAAACTCATATATTATTTTAAAAAATTTTCCCTTTAAAACAAATAGAAAAAAAGATCTCATAAAACATATGAAAAAATAAATGTAAAACTCATTTGTCACAGCTTGTTATTTTTTCTTTCTTTTTCTCCTTTATTTACTTTTTAACAAAAATTTTTTAAATGAAATTCTTACAGTTAAGCATGAAATCATTAAAACTTTTTCCCTAATTTTTTCTTCTCTTTTATTGATGCTGTCTCCCACATGTGTGTGTGTGTGTATTTAGTCAATTACATATGCAATGAATTAGCAAAGTTTGAGAAAGCAAATAATTTGTCAACTGCGTGTCTAAGCTTAATTGAATTGTCAATATGAATAAAAGAGAAAATAAAACTTTTTCTTGTGAAATTTTGATGAATTAATGAGAAATGTGAATAAACATGCGCAAGGATTGATGATGAAAATGTCTGGACGGAAATTCATTCATTAGATGCTGAGTAAGGAAAAATGAGATTGCATGAAAGGTCAAGTGTCTGAGATATTTCCTTTTTCTGATGTACAGACGATGATGAAAAAAAATTGATATGTTTGAAAATTAAAAGAGATTAAGTAGAAAATTTTTAATTTTTAAGAGCAATTTTTTGTAAAAGTGTGATAAAATCAAGAAAAATTTATATAAACAATGAAAGTTTCTGAAAAAAGGTTAAAAATTCCTAAATTTAAAAATGTTTTTTTTTTTCCATTTTAAAATTTTTCTTGAAAGTTTTCCTTTTTGAATCAAATTTGAAGTTTCTCTCATTTTTCTTATTTGAAAAATAAAAACATTTAAGTCATATTCTATCAACTATAACTCAATTGCTCAAAATATGATTTTGTAATTATAAAATTTTAGAAGAATACCCTATCATGTTTTATTCAACTTTTGAAAGTTTACTTAAGCTTCTTTAATTTCAACTTTAAAAATATATTATAAATAATTCCATTCTTCAACCCTCAGAAAAAATCAATCACAAACAATGAAAAAGAAAGCCACCTTATAAAGTTTAAAGGAAAAAAATTTGAAATTCAATCGAAAAATTGAGTTATGGTATAGGAAAACAAATACAGCACAACAAGCGCATGGGTAGGGATTTTTCTCAATTGTTTTAGAAGACGCACTCAAGCGCTTCTAATTTCCATATTTTGCCTACAGTAAAAAGAGGATTTTTATCGTATATTATGTGTAATGCAGAATAGTAAAAAAGGTATTTTCAGAAGTAGTAAAAAAGGTATAAAAATATGAAGATTTGATATAAAGTGAGTAAAAAAATTATTTTTATATTCAAGTTGAATTTAATTTTATGTATAAATAAAAGTTTTGAAAAAAGGACAAAAAAGAAAATTTGAGAATTATTAGAAAAAGTAAGGATTTTAAGTGTTTATAAATATTTTAGTTTGGAAAAATTAAAAAACTTTAAAAAGGCTACAGTAATAAAAAAAAGTTATTATGATTATATGTAATCAGTCAGCTTCTTTTTAACTCTGATTCAAAAATTTTCAAACAAAACTAAAAAATTATGAAAAATTCTAAAAAAGTTTTAATTCTTCCCAAATTTTTCCCTCTTTAAAATTAAAGCTCATTACTGTCATCATTCATTCATTTTTCCATTCATCAATCTTTCAGCCACTCATCTTATCGTCAGTTTACTCACTCATCATGCCATCATGTATATCTTTAATAAATAAAGTCTTATGAACAAGCAAAATGAGCACTCGATGTTGTTATAGAGATGAGAGGATGAGAAAAGTTTTTAAAAATAGATTAATTCATGTTTCACTTCGTCTTGTATCAACATAAACCCATCTTCTATGTATATACTTGTTTTCTACTCACATAATGCTTGCTCATGGATGGAAATTGAACATGAGATAAAGAAAATTATTATTTTGTTGTTGATTTTCTTTGCTTAAATTTTCTTGATTAAGTGATACAAAAAAATTGAAGAAGAAAATTATTAAAGAAAGAAAAAATTTTTTAAATTTAATTTTAAAAAGTGAAGTTATTTTTATTGATCAGTTATTCTTCAAAAAATTTTTATTTGCTTCTTTGTGTTATTTTTTTAAAAAATTTTTTTGGATTTTCTCTTTTTAAATAATTTAAATCTGCCTTGGAAAGTTGTCAAATGACTTCTGCAGCATAAAAAATAAATTATTGAGTAGTCTAGAGTCCTGGTCACTGTTTACAGCAACGGCAAAAAACAGCTGTTATTTCTGGCTGAAACTGAAAACAGCAAACAGGTTTTAGAGGAAAAAAAAACATGAAAAGCTTCAGTTCAGTAAAATAATTGATTGTTATGAGTAACGAACTTTAAGAAATAATTTTTATTAATTTAGCGTATTCATAAATTTTTGAAGGAAAAAATATTTTATTCATTTTAATGGCTTTTCAATTTTTAAAAGAATTAGTGACAGTTTTTGAATTTTAAATTTTTACAGCGTCATCTATTTTTTACATAGCGATAAAAAATAAAAATAAACCATAAAAATCGTTGTTTTTTAAAAACCCAAAACAGCCGGATTGCAATTCAGTTGTAGAATCTAGAATGTTTTATAACTTTAAATTAAATTTAAAATTTCAAAACTACAAATTCTTAAAAACTTCATTCAATTTTTCATCACAATCTAAACCAAAAACCCAAAATCTCATCTATAAAAATAAAAAAAACATTGACAATGAATAATATTGATACAAAACACTAAGCAGAGAAAAAAAAACAGCGCACGCGAGTGTTTGATATGATTGAGATAAGTGAATGCGGGATTGAAAACACACGCATGAGTTGGTTGTTATTATATTAGAGCGACAGCAGCAACAACAGCAATAAAGAGTGAGAGAAAATTTATATGCAAATTACGACAGAATTGAATTTCGCATAACATGAAATGTATGTGTATAGATAGATGGGATGGAATGGTGTAATTACCAATTTGAGGTTGGATGCGAAATGATTAACTTTAACTTTACACCCCAAACAAAATTTTATGGAAATTCTATATCATTTTACTCCCAAATGCGGTTTAAAACATGAACTGAAGTGTGTAAGTGATAATTGAATGCACAATGCGGATGTAGTGAGATAGAACATTTCCCAAGAGGTGAAAATTATTGATTATTTTATTTTTATGACATTCATGCAGATTTTTTCAATCCAATTATTTCAAAAAGTCATACAACAATTGCTAGACGTTTTTTTGATGAAGATTTTGTGCTCGCTTGTCTTATGAAATTTTCATTATTATTATTTTGCTATAAGATTTCATTGCAATTACCATTGTCATGCGGCACATCACCATTATCTAACTGAGTAGTCGCTGTTGCTGTTGTAATAGCTATAGCGGTTTGTGTTGCAGCACTAATTGATGAATCGATTGTAAATGGTGGTATTGACTCATTCAAATGATTTTCAGTGCAATTTTCAATTACTTTATGCACAACAGGTGGCGATATGCTCTGATCGACATAAGGAATAGAATTGAGGCAGCAAATGCTGTCACTGTGCGTATTAAAAGTTTCAGTTTGTGTCTCAGCCATTTTTGAGTCACTTGTTGGCGTTTCACTGTCGTTTGTTTGTGTTGACTTGTCTACATAAACAATTGTATGATTTGCATTGAGACTGTTGTTGTTATTGTTGTTCAGACTTGTATTTTCAGCTGTAAATAGAAAAAAAATTGAAAGATAAGATAAACTTTATTTTTATTCATTTGTTGATTTTACTACAAAAAAATATTTAATCTTTTATTGAGCTTTAAACATTTAAAGATTATTTAGAGTAGTTGTTGACGAATATAGTGAATCGGAATTACAAATTAGAAAAATAATTTCAATATATAAATGGCAATGTTTATATACAAAATCTAATCAAAAGAATACGACTTTTTTAGTACAAAAATAAAATTAGAAGAAAATTTTTCAAGATTTAGAATGAATAAACGATGAATTACATCGACCTTTAAAAAATTTTTGTGTCTTAATTTAGAAATAAAATTTTGATTACAAATGAAATTTAAATGTTCTTCTTAATAAATGTTATTAATTTCCAAAAAAAATCCCCATTAAAAACCATCGGAAATTCACAAACTTGTTAAATATTTGAGTAAGTTTGTACATATTGAATCTCAATTTAAAATTCATTTCAGTGTCAGTCATAAAGTGTAATAAAAATGTCACTTTTATTTGCTTTCTTTTTTATTTTACATTTAATAAATTTGACATCATCATTTGGTGTTATTTGCAATTTTGGATCATTAACATTCACTAATATTGGAAATGTTTATACATGTCAGACTACAATCGATCTTTCTGATTCATCAGATATCTTAGTGTCATCTGTAGATGGTGTACATCAAAATAGTCTTACTAATAATGATGTCAAAGTTGTTTACATTTCAGGCAATGGAAATTTGCCATTTTTTCCAAGAAATTTCACGCAATTCTTTCCAAATCTTATTGGTTATGCACTTGCAAGTAGCACAATTGACACACTTTTTGGTGATGAACTTGACGAATATGGACAACAATTAGTTTGGTTTGCAATTATCAATTCAAATTTAACAACGATTTCGAGCAATTTATTTTCAAAAACTCCAAACGTTGCATCAATTTATTTATATAATGATCAAGTTAGGAAAGTTGGAAGAGAATTGTTTACATATTTAAATGTGACACAAATAAAATTAGTAAATTTCGTCAACAATTTTTGCATAAGTCGACTTGTAACAAATCAAGATGGAATTTTGTCACTCATCAATGATTTGCGAACATTGTGTAGATATAATGATGAAAATTTGCCATTGACAACAATTTCCGTAGTTGATTCAATTTTTTCAACAGCAACAACTTTGACACAACAAATGACAACGACAGGAATTTCCAGTTGCTTCTCTGGAAATATTAATGATTTTATTTGTGGTTTGAATGATGAAATTCAAAAAGATTTAGACGATAAGGAGAAAAGAATTCAAGATTTAGAAAATAATGTTCAATATCTTTTGGATGATTTGAAAAATATCCAATCTACCTTGACTAATATAACTGCTAACATGTAAATAAATTTGAGAATTTTGGAAAAATATTTTTATTTTTCTTAATTCAATTTAAAATAAAACCTTTCAAAATGCATTTATAAAGGTATTTTGAAATACAACTGAATTAATATTTTTTTTAATCGATATAGAATTTTGAAAATGAAGATGATTGAGAAAAAATTAATCAAAAGTTAATTGTAAATTTCCTCCCGATGTTAAATTTTACTAAAATTTCTTTAAAATAATACAAGTAAAATCAACCAAGAACAAGAAAAAAACAGGAAATTAAAAGTTCTATTAATGACTTTTTCTCAATAAGTTTAACAACACACTTGATATTTGTCACTGAAAACTATTTATCAGTTAATAAAATCATAATTAATTTCTTTTTTTTATATTTCTTAGTAAATTGGTTGATAACTTAAGTCTAAACACCTTTCAGTTTTATTTTATCCAGAAAAGAATGAAGAAATCATATTTGTTGAAAGTTTTGTGTTTTTTAAAAATTTTAGTGAATATTCAAGCGTTCACAATAAACTGTAAATATACAAATATTAGCTATGAAGTTATACATAATCAATATACATGTGATACTACAAATATTCCAACTTCATCTGGCATCATGGTCACTAACGTAGTTGGCTCTCACTTAAGTGATAAAACTAACAACGATGTAACAATTGTAGACTTTTATGGAAATCGAACTTTATCATTTTTTCCTCGAAATTTAAGTCATTTTTTTCCTAACCTTATTGGTATAAGAATCATGTATGCAACAGTAGAAGAACTTAATGGCGATGAATTAGCTGAATTTGGAGAAAGATTTCAATGGATTGTAGTTCATTAAACAAATCTCAATACAATTTCAAGCAAATTTTTCGAAAAGACATCAAAAATGGTTTATATTAATTTCAATACTAATTTAATTGAACGTGTTGGATATGATTTGTTCACACCACTTAATATATCATATTTACAACGGATCAGATTTATAAATAATCGCTGTATTAATCGAGAATCTTTTACTCAATCTGATATAATCACGCTTATTAATGATTTAAAAACACTTTGCCCATTTGATGATGAAAATTTATTAACAACAACAACTTCAACTGAATCAATTAGTACGACTACAACAACTCAAGAAAAAACAACTGAAAATGCAACTTGTATTAGAGGCAGCATTAAAGATTTTCTCTGTGAATTAGATGAAAGAGTTCAATATAATTTAAACGCAAAAGAAAAAAGAATTAAAGAACTTGAATTGCAAAATGAGAAAATTTTGGAAGAACTTGAGTGGATGAAAATTGAATTATTACGACTGACTACAAACCCATGTGCTTGCAAATAATTTTTGCATTTATTAAAATAATTCTTAAGTTACTTAAAAATTTCACATGTAGTTAAATATTAATGGACTATTCTCAAAACGTTTTTCATTTTTAACTATTTTAACCTATTTTGAAGTTCTTTACAAAATTTTATTGTTCAAATTAAAAGTAAATTAATAAAATTTATACTTAAAAAGAGCAAAAAAAAATTTTACTCACCAGAATATTGAGAAGTTTTAGCATCAACAATCGACATATGTCTTTGAATTTTTTCTTTTTGATTGCATGTAGTTACAGTAACCATGACAGTAGACATCATAGAAGTTGATCCAGTTTGTGGTGGTTTACTTAGACCTTTTAGACGATTTGCAGCCATCATACTTTGTCTAACATTTCTCTCAGGTCGTACAAGAATAATATAGAGCTGTAAATAAAATATTGATAATACAAAAATCTCAAACCAACAGTTTTTAGTGTTCACTTACCTTTGGAGTAAACAAACAAGCCATTGTAACACTGGCCGATAAACTTATCGTCACAGACATGGACGTGATTCTTAATGGCACGTGATTGGCGGTTGCAAAGTACAATGGCACAAATGCTAACCATATGACACATGTCGTATACATGGTGAAACCAATGTGCTTAGACTCGTTGAATGCTTCGGGAATTTTTCGCGTCAACACAGCATAAATTGTGCACACAACGATCAAAATGATTGGAAAGAAGAAGGCAATCATGTATGAGGCATCGACGTGCGAGTCACACACCAAATGATTGTCCTCGCGTGTTGGATAGTGATGCTTTGCATGCGTTGGTGATATAAGAATCCATATCACATTTATAAGGACCTAAAGATTAAAAATTTATAAACAATGATTTTATTTGATAATATTTTATTTACCTGTATTGATATCAGAAAACTACAAATTATCAATTGTGATTTTGGCGATATAAATGACGGTCGCTTTGCTGTTTGCTTGCCAGCTTTAAAAATTCTTGCTATTCTATTTGTTTTTGTTAGCAGCGCTGCATAAACAACAGTGAAACAAAAGCCAGCACCGAAACTGAAAAAAAATAAGAAAAAATTAAATATTTTGTTCAGCACGTGCGTGCAATGGACGTCATCAAATTTCATTTTTCTACATGATTTGATACAATTTTCTTTTCGTTTTTTGATGATGAAAAAAGTGAGTTTGTATTTTTTTGTTTCTATGTGAAATTGAATGAGAAAGTTTTAATTTACAATCAAGAAGAAGTTTTTTTGTGATCAAAGTTTTCCTTTGTGGGTGTAAATTGATTTTATTAAAAAATGCTTTGATATTATTTTTTATTGCTTTTGTTGAGGTAAAAAAGGTAAAAAATATTTCAATTGTTTTAAGCATGTAATAACAGATTTTTTTAAGAAGAAAATAAGCATCAAATTGATAATATTTAAATTATTAAGATGTAAATAAATTCAAGGATAACAACATAGAAAAAGTCTTACAATAATTCAAAAATTGAAAAGTTTTCAATAATTTTTACATGTCCATTTTAAAACTCAAAAATTACTCTAATGAAATTTTTTCAAGGTACGGAAACGAACAAAAATCCGCTTAAAATTCACCAAAATTATATCAATTAACGCATATTTTGCTCGCGTATCTCTGTCAATAAGATAAATGTTCAACCAGCAAAAAATTTTCAGGAAGAAACCTGCAAAATCTGCAGCTAAACGAAAACTATCAATATAAATTGTCAATTGACTGTCTATGACTCATATCTATATAATAATCAAAAAACTTTCATACATTTTTATGGAAAAATTTTTGCTTGTAGCTTATTTTTTATCATCGCATTTAAAATTTTGCTTTAAGATTGTTTTCTATATTGTGCATTTAACAATTTTATGAACCTCAGTTAAAGTTTTGTAAAAACAGAAATTTTTTCAAAATGGATAAATTTGTTGCAAAAACCTACTTGAAATTTTTTAGACTGAAGTATTTTTGCTACACGGATTTGTATAAAAGTTTTTTTTGAATATTTTTGATATTTTAGACATTTTATCTCACTTTAATCATTGAGAATTGCTTCTGTATCCATCGTGAATGATCGTTTTCATTATGAATAATCCTGACTATGACAATATGCTTTGAGATTTTTCAATGACTTTTCCTTGAAAATATTCTTTGATTTCATTTAAAATATTACAATTTTTTTTAAAAAGCCTTTATTTTAAAATTTAGATTTTCAACTGATAATTTTTATCAAGAGTTTAATTCAGGATTTCTCATTTCTCATCTGTTTAATTGAAAGTTAAAGTAAAAATACACCTTTTAACTTAAAATTCATCACTTTAAAATAACTTTCATTTAAAATAAAGATAAATAAAAATGAAAAAATTTACAAAAATTCAAAAATGTCAAGCAGAGTTGTTACAGGCGACAGGCGAAAAAAAATTGAATATTTTAAAATTTTATTTTTTTAATTTTTTTGAGTATGATAATTATAAAATAGTATGGGAAAAATATTTTTAGAATTTTTTTCAAAAATTTTGATTTTTCCCCGGCCCAAAAACTGTTCTTCACTTGCATTTCTGTCTATTTTTGTGTTTGAAAATTCATAACTTTTCACCAACTTATCTAAAAAATATGATTGATAGCTTGTTTGAAAGATAATTTTAAGTCCTTTTTAATATATTATATGTAATATAAAAACTTAAAACTATGGTCACAAGAGCACAATTATTAACATCATTATGGGATTTTTTGGCATTTAATTAAGTCAAAAATTCGAAAAAGTTTCAGAAAAATTATTTTAGTACTTTAAAATATTGTTTTATATTATTTTTATACGGAACACACAAAATTTTTCCAAAAAACCGATGTGCAACAAGAGTGCATGCCATAAGGCATGTGCTGCCAGTCTGAGGAAGTATTTTTGAAAATTTTTTCAAAATTGCCTGAAATATCTTTAAAATAACAAAAATGAAAAATATGCCATAAAATTAATTTTTTAGATAAAATTTCATTTTTAAATCACGACTCAAAATTTAGAGAAATTTATGAAAATTTGCATTTTTGAAGAAAAATTCGATGCACTTTCCTCTACGAATTTTATCTAAAAAATTAATTTTATGGCATATTTTTTCATTTTTTGTTATTTTAAAGATATTTCAGGCAATTTTGAAAATTTTTCCAAAAAGACTTACTCAGACTGGCAACACATGCCTTATGGCATGCACTCTTGTTGCACATTGATTTTGCGGAAAAATTTTGTGTGTTTCGTATAAAAATAGTATTAAACAATATTTTAAGATATTTAAAATAATTTTTTTGAAACTTTTTCGAATTTTTGACTTAATTAAATGCCAAAAAAATCCCATAGTGATGTCAATAATTGTGCTCTTGTGACCATAGTTTTAAGTTTTTTTATTACATATAATATATTATTAAAAAGGACTTAAAATTATCCTTCTATCAAGCTATCAATCATATTTTTCAAATAAGTTGGTGAAAAGTTATGAATTTTCAAACACAAAAATAGATAAAAATGCTAGTGAAGAACAGTTTTTGGGCCGGGAAAATTCGAAATTTTTGAAGAAAATCAAAAAAATATTTTTCCCATACTATTTTATAATTTACACAACCAAAAAATCACGGAGCAGATTTTTCCGACGAAAAAAATTTTTCGCCTTTGGCCTTTTTTCGCCTAACAGGCGGCCTGTGAAAAAGGCGGCCTGTCAAAAAAGGCGGCCTGTGAAAAAAGGCCGCCTGTCAAATTTTTTTCACAGGCGGCCTTTTTCACAGGCGTGCCTTTTTTACAGGCCGCCTGTATTTTCGCCTGTAACAACTCTGATGTCAAGTATTTTCTAGTACATCAAGTTTACCAAAATATCGCATCTAAAAAATTTATTGCGCATCATTATTCTAAAATAACAAGCCTTTTTAAAAATCAATTCACAAAGTCATCTTTTTTGACCTTCTTCTAAACTTGACATAATCGAAATCAACAACAAGGTCAAGATTAATAAATACACAAATTTTATGTTGAATTTTATAGACAGATATCAATTGAAAAAGGGAAAACTTAGCCATGCAGAGATAAACATCTGGGTCTTTTCATTTTCTATATTTTCTTATGTCTATTGAATTTGCCAATATTCAATCAAGTTTTGTTTATGTTTTTTTTAGAAGAAACAAAGTGAAAGGGGTAAATATTTGTGAAATTTCTTTATTTTGAAATGAAAAAATTTTTGTAGACTTTTTTGAAATCATAAATTTTTTAGAATTATCTGCATAAAGTCAAAAATTAATTTTTACATTAATTTAGAGGTAAAAGTTATAAAAAAATTAAATAAAATTTTAAAAATTTCTAGTTAATTTTTTTTTGAGTTTTGCGTATAAAATTTATTTAAAATTTTACGATTTTCCTATAATTTATGAATTTTTTATTTAAACAAAACATGATGGGAAAGTCTCTGCGTAGATCAGAGGACTTAAGCGCATTTTTGGCGCCCAGTTCAGTGATATTAGCGATTACAGAATTAATAGAGTCGTCTTTAAAAGAAATATTCAGTTCCAATGAGCTTTGTGTTTCGTTTATATAACCAAAATGGAAATATAATTATCAAAACTTGAATTTTGTATTTGTTACTGATTCTTAATCGTTTTAGACTTTCAGATTTGCACATTGATTTAGAATCAAAAATTTTGTTCACTTTTGAAAAAAATGATGATTTCACAGATTCTTATGATTCATACATCAATCGATAGGGAATAAATTTCTCTTTAATTAATATTGACAAATAAGAATTTAATTGCTTAATTATCGAGAAATTTTGTCTCAAAGTCGGACATTTTTTGTTTACAAATTTTCATTATGGAAAATAAAATTCGTAATTTTCTAATTAATGGAATCAGTGGCAACATTCTAACTAAGTTTTCCCGAAATAAATCGATAGCACAAATCAAACACAACAAACAAGAAGTTTCTAGCTATTGTAGTTTTCGAGATCTCAGAGGGCCAGTCGTGAGCCAGCCAACTAGCCAAAGTCAAATTATAAGCAGCATTGTTGTTTAAAAATGCGCTAAAAATTTGTTTTTACTGCAAACTCTAAGCGCTCAGATTAGAATAATAGCGGTTACAAAATTAATAGAATCGTCTTTAAAAGAATTTTTTAATTGCAATAAGCTATTTGTTCGTTTATATAATCAATATAAAATTATAATTCATGAAAACTCGAATTAGGTAACCGTTACGAATGATTCTTAAGCGTTTTATATTTTCCGATTTGTATTTCAAAAGAAATCTCATTGATATAAAAGTAACGGTTGAGTAATATTCAAATTATTTGTAATTTCAATATTTGACGTTGGTGGCGCTGCAATCATTTTCGCGAAAAAAATTTGTTTACAAATTTTCAATATGGAAATTAAAATTCGTGATTTTTAAATCACTGCAATCAGTGACAACATTCTAATAAAGATTGCCGCCAATAACTCGATAGCATAAATCAAATGCAAAAAACCGGAAGTTTCTAACTATTGTAGTTTTCGAGATCTCACAATCCGCTAAACAGCCGAACAGCCGAACAAAGTGAAATTATAAGCTGCATTGTTGTTCCAAAAATGCGCTAAAAAGCAAAATTCAAAAAAAAGTTTCATTTACCCCATTTCAAATTTTCTTATGCATCATCAAACTTTCCAGAATCCCATAAAGAAGCAGCACAAAAATGTCATTTGCTCTGTCCTTTTTCAATCTTTTCTCTCACCAATAAATCTTTCGTTCTTCTTTTGTGAAATTCATCAGGATGAGGAAAAATTTCTTTCCACGCATTTGAACTTTCACACCCATGGCATGCTCGTGTGACGACATTTGCAATCAATTTTATTTTGCTTAAGCTATTTGTTCTCTCATGTATAGCAATGTCACCATCTTTCAACACTGCATATTAACTCAAACGGAAAGAAGAAAATTTTTTCCAAGGCTTAAGTTGAAGGTTAAAAAATTAATTTGAAATAAAAAAAAAATTCAAAAATTTTCGTAATCTTCTTTGACCTTAAAACTTTTTACACCTTCAAAATAATTTCAATAATTTTATTTTTGTTCATTTTTACCAATCAAAACTTCTGTACACGTTCAATTTGATCCATCAATAAATTCAGGAAAAAATGAATTTTTTTCAATAACAAACTAAAAATAATTTTTCATATCACGTACAGAATGCGGGCCTGTTACTGCCATTGCTTTTTTGCCACATCAAAAAACACACATAACATCGACAGCAGCATCAAATCACTAAAAAAGAGAATTTTTTTTGGTGTGATTAATTACGCAAAGGCAATTGAATTAAATCACCATATAGAATATTTTATACGTACGAAGAAACAAATGTGGCAACTTTGTTATGTAATCGGAAGTTGGAATAAAATTATTTTTGTCTTTATCAGGATGGGAAAAAACAAAAGTTATGCATTTTTTGACTTATTTATATAATAAAAGACATTTTAGTAAATACAATTTTCAAAAAATTTCTTAAAAGAAAATTTTGAACATGAATCTTATTCAATTTTTTAACTGTCAAAAAAGTTTAAAATTTTTTTATTTGCTTGAAACTTTTATTTTTCAAAATTCAACATGTAAAATATTCCAGAATGTTCATTTTTCAATCAAAAATTTGCTTAAACAATTGTAAATTATTAACACAGTGGGATCCTTATTTTAACCATAAACATTAAATCTAATCTTTTAAATTTATAAATTTTTATAAAAAATATTGACAGAAATTGTTCAGATTTTAGAATATAAAAAAATTTTTTTATGATTTTTCATTTAATTTATTTTTATAAATTGAAAGTTATTAACCAAGTGACCAAACCTACATAAAAAGAAATGTTTTTCCTCTTAACTTTTTCCATCAAAAAAAGCTTTCACAGTTTTTCTTCACACGCATTTCTATATGTGACTTGAAATGTGAGAAGCTCAAAATGGCATAAATTATGGCAACAACAACAAAAAAGTGCGCGCATAAAGCATGTGTGAATGTGTATGATGTATGTAGATCAGATGAGTGTCGGACACGATTGTGTGAGCTGAATATGTATATTCAATTAATCATTTTTCGAATGTTGGAACTTTTTTGTTTGTAATTCTTTATTAAAGGTTGATAGTGGCAGCATAAAGCGAATAAAATTTATTTTTCGAACTAAAACTGCGCTAATTAAAAAAAGTAAAACTAAAACAAATTTGAGAAAAAAATTAAAATCTTTTTTTTTTTAAAATTTCTATATAAAAAATTTCCAAGTATGTCCATTTTCCTAAGTGCCATAAAAATTTCAATAAATTTAAAATGTTAATAAATTTGCTTAAAAGTTTACCAACAAAAATTTCCATCTAAATCACAATTTTAATAATTGGATTTCCATAAATTTCAATTTATGCCAGCATCATTTACGTCCAAAATGGCTTTTCAACAATACTTGTGGTACTTTTGCCCTAACGAACATTTATTAAGTGCATATGGAGCAGTTTTTTGATAAATATTATTTATTTTGTTTTACACTGTACACGAGTAACATTTGACTTTACCATAAAAAAAACCAAACGCAAAATACAGTAAGAGAGAGAAAGAGAGGAAAGCAATAATAAACATCATCATCATTATTATCGTCATTTTTCTCCATTTCCGTGAAAAAAGAAGTTTTTTGTGTGTGCTGCTCGTGTAAGAGCCAAAGGAAGTTGAGATGGAAAGTGCAAGCAACAATTTATGTACATAATAAAGAGCATTAGTTGGATGAATTATGACTGCAATAGCCATTCTTTGCCAACAGTCTTAGTCTGATACTCACTTTTTCTCTCTCATTTGCATTCATATTTTATATTACAGTGGAAGAGAAACCAAGGTATGTAAAAATGAAAATATGCATAAATGATTGCGATTTAAAAAAAAATTACTAAAAGTTAAAACTTCCAAGTGATTGTTGGTCACTAATGAATAGTTAGAGTCATGTTTTTACATAATTTTTTAATAAACATTTCTATGTCACTGATTTTTAATTTTTTTTTAAAGCAGTAAAAAAGTAACTTTTTATCAAATCCATATATTTAAGCACATTTTTGATGAAGCAACTCAGTATTCGTGAACAACTTACATAATATCAATCAATTACAAAATTTGGGTTTTAAAAGTCCAATTTTGTTGGCTTTTAGATTTTTATGAGAGATTTTTATCTGATGATTCTTATCTTTTGATTGCAATATGTATTGAATATTTTATCTTTTTTGGTATTTTTGAATCTTCTGAAGACTCTGAAAACTTACTTATTTTATTTAGATATTTTGAAATGATTTCATATCATTTATTTACTTTCCTTGTACATTTTTTAATAAGGAGCCATTGACTGACAGTAAAGTATTAAAAAAAATATTAAAATTTTATGAATGAGAGCTAAAATGTCAACTCTTATAAATTTGCTTCCAACTCTTTTAATTTATTTTAAATAATTAAACTACAAAAAACGAGAATAAAAAGAGAAGTTAATGTGTGACAAAATGGCAGATTACGGTCAATAATATTTGAATTTTGAATTGTCTTGTTCATCGTATGCTTTATGAAGTGAAAATTGAGAGCTGACCCACTGGGACATTTAACAAACAATAATCGTAAAGCTCCTTGTTCTTTCTGTTGGAAGTCATAAAGCTTTGCCAGAAAGTCGAAAGCTGAGCATAAACATTGTAAATTTATGTGCTCGCCATTGCTGACTTCATCTGTTCAGTGTAAGAAGCAATTTGTTCGTTTGTGCTTGGGCTTAGATTGTGATGCCCATCTTTTTTTGTGGTTGTTTCTAGTGAAAAATGCGCTCGAGGGCATTTAATGAAAATTTATTTACAAAAGAGCAAAATTTATGGCTTTTGTTGGGTGAATGTGGCATTTCATTTGATGAGATTTTTAAGAAACAAAATAGCTTTAAGTTAAATCATGTAGAAAAATTTTAAATTTAACGGTTTTTTAAATTTTAAATTAATTTACTTACCGTTGAAGACCGCATGTGAAATCGGTTGGTTTGAGGACAAAGGTAAAGGTGACAAGATAGCACATGAGAATGCCAACTAACAGAACATAGCTAAGTTCACGACCCGAAGCACGTACAACGGGTGTGTCATTATTTCTATATATAAAAAAAGTAATAAGAAAGGACAAAACCAAAGCAATTAGTTAATGACAAAATAAATGGGTACTAATGAATTTGACTTGCTCACCTCAGGAAAATTCCTATCACAAAGACAGTAAGGCAGATGCCAGTTAAAGCGAAAATCATTGCACCAATCGCCCACCTTATTTCATCAAAATGGTTTTAAGTAAAATATATTGTTTTGTTAGAATAATATTTATCAATGAATTTTCTAAATTTTTATTTTTCTGGGAAGTTTGAATTTGAATATTTAATTAATTTTATTTAATGGTTTTTTCAAATTCAAAAATTTTGAATTTTATTTTAAATACTTTCTAAGAAGTTTTAATTCTCACCATGAATCTGCTTGAAGATAAACTTCAGGAATATCATCACAGTGCTCTTTAAGAGCATTTGGCAGCGTGCCCCATGGACACATTAGGCATTGCGTCTCATCACGCGGATTAATAATTTGGTATGTTGTGCAGTTGAAACAATGCCAGCAACAACTCTCACCTTCAACATACTTTTTAGCTTGTCCACGCGTACATGGCAAGCTGCAGACAGATTCAGGCGTTTTTGGATGTTTATAACTGAACTGAATGTCTTTCATATTAAGATAAAGTTGACCCAATTTATATTCACCAACTTTAACCCATTGATATTTTCCAGGTTTGACTTGCTTAAAATGAATTATGTTATATCGTGCAGGTCCATCACCATTTGAGTCAAAATTAAATTCATCGCCAGTAAGACCGCGGAATTTTACATTTCGAAGATATTTGAGCAATTCTGAGCCTTTTGTTGGTCTCATTTGTTCACATAATCCTGGTCTACCACCACAAACATCTTGATGCATATCTCTGTTGATTTGAAGAATTAATAATTTATTAAAATAGATTTTTTCACTAAATTTTACCTTAATGCATAAGCAAAAGCCATCACAGCATCACTAACAAATTGAAGTTGATCTTCAAAGTCTGTATTATTGCGAGTAAGCTTTTCTTTTCCAGTGCACATTCTTTTATATCTTTTATTATATGGTGTAATGCTACTATTTGGATATTTACATTCAAAATGATCCTCCCAAAATTCTACAAACCAAGGATTTCTTTCATTCTCTTCTACTGTGAGATTTAAAAAATAATCTTCAAATCCTTTGACACTATTTGCTTGTGGTTGCACTGACAATGTGCCTTCAACTTCTGGTTCATTTCCATCAGATACAAGATTACGAGCTGACCAACCATCGCTACCGATCCATGAAAATATTCCAGTTGCATTATTTCGACGAATCGCTCGCATGACACCGGCTACTTCTTGATCTGAACCGAAAATTATTGCACCTGTAAAGTTCAAAGAAAAAATAAAAACTTAAATATTCAATAATAGATTCTTGGGCTGTTATGAATAATTTTTAGAAATTTAATGCAGAAAACAAAATTTGTCCGCTGAGCAGCTGAATTTGTGTCTGTATGGAACTGATGATTACTTGCAGTTTTTTGGTAAGCTTTTAACTCTGATATTAATTTTTAAAATATTCAAAGCTTTAAAAAGCTTTCATTTAATTTATTTTTTATTCAAAAATTTAATTGCCCTTAAAAGATAAAAAAGTTAACCTTTTAACCCATCAACCCACTACAAAGAAATAACAAGCAATAAAACACATGTAAGCAGAAGCAATAGCAACACAGTTTTGCACCTTCATCAATCTATCAAATAACACCCACAAAAGATCTTTTAATAAAAGAAATAAAAACATATGTAAAGTAAAATTTCAGTTGAAGCAATAAAATAGAAATCCTATGGGAGCCATTAGTAAAACAAGAGCTTAAAAAAGCACACACACTGACCCGGGTATATTAACAAAAATATTTCTGAATGAAATTTGGTATTTAAAGAATGAAGCAAAAGGTTTGCAAACATGACAGCAAACGTGTTTTCTTTAAATCATTTTTTATATTTTCAATGTAAGAAGAAAAACAAGTGACAGGTGAAAGGGTTCACTTTGATCGCTTGACATGGACATGAAGGCATTTTTAGGTATAAAATTGGTGAATGAATGTGAAAAGATGAATGAATGTGGTTATTTACTTTTAGATTTTCAAGTGATTGATTAGGCATTGGTATTTTAGTTTTATGCTCTATTATTTTTAAATTTGAAATTCTTTAATGCTTGAATTCACTTATTAGGTTTGAAAATTTTGAAGAAGAATGTGAGAAATTCATTAAAGAAATAATTATTTATTCTTGATTTTTTTGTCATCCTTACGAAAAATTATGACTCAAAATGACTTTGTGTAATAACTACTTAATTTTCACATAATATTAGTGATATTTCTAAAATTTTTATAAAATATGAATAAATCTTTAATAAATGGTATGTATTTTCATATATTGCCGATTTTCAAAATACAAAGTCCATAACAACCACATTTATATGACAAAAATATCTCGATTTTTTATATAGTCCACACACACAAAAACAAACATGTAAAGTTCAAACAATTGAATTTTCTTTCTTTCTTTTTTTTATCAAAAACAACATGTAAACACTGATTGTTGATATTGATTGTGTAGGCGCACCATTCTTTCTAAATGATCTCGTGAGGCAAATCATACATGAATGAATTCTTCTTCTTAAAGGTCTGCTCAAATTTTTAGGTAAATATATATAAAAAATTCCCAACAGATGATCCCCAAAAATAAAAAAGTTCTTTAATTTTTGATAAGATTTCTTTATTTTTAGCATGATTGTAAAGACAATATCGATTGTTTATTCTTCCCAAGTTGTTGTTCATGATGAAATGGAGAGAAAATATTCTAAGCATTTTTGAGTATTCACATCACATATGGCAGAAGCATGTATCGTGGGATTTCACTAAAGTAAGTGAATGAAAGCAGCTGAAAATGCTAAGAGCATTAGTGTGACCTTTTAGATAAAGAAGAAGGAAAATATAGAAAGATTTTTGTTGGTTTAGAAAGCGAATACAGTAAATAAATGAATGCAAATTGATAAAAGATGAAGAAAATTTTAACATTAAGGGTTGTGCTTTAAAAAGAGTTTTTGAAAAGTTTAAAATTTGGAAATTATAAAATTAAGTTCTTTTAAACAAAAAATCTGTAGCAAAAATCTAATTTATTTTAGAAAGTATATGAGTTTTTAACCAAGTAATTAGATATGTATCTAAAAATTCTTTTGCATGTAAAAGCAAAACAATACTTCAATGCTCAAAGCGTGACTGTTATATAAAAATATATCAATCTCGACGCGGATGGTCGGACGATTAGAGCGCATTTTTGCCTAACAGATCAGTGTTTGGTAACAAAATTTCTCATGTTTTTAGTACTATTTTCTTGACTATAAGTCGTTTTTCTTTAAAAACGATGATTTATGACATGTTTTCTCGACGTTTCATGACATTTTAAGACTTTTTGATGAAAAAAATTTTTTTGGTCCATGTGATGGACATGCATGTGGTGGACCACCCTTGGGTCAACACTTACACAAAAAAACTCTTTTGATGGCTTACCTACACGTCAAGACCTTTCTAACAAGCTATCAACCACCTCTCCACGACTTACTGTTGCCGAGTTATCACTGTCACATACAGCCAGCCAGCCATCGTGAGCCTAATACCGTATTTTTTTGCAAAAATGCGCTAAAAACCACAACATATTTTTTAGTTATTTTCATCTATTTTTAATCTCTTTCTCTCTTTTCATTATACTTTTGTGAATCAATTTTCATTTTTCATCCTATACAATTCTTTTATATTTTTGCTATCTAAAACAATCGTTCTTTCTCCTACACGGTAAATACAAAAGGCGACAACAACAGCAGTAAAGCCACAAACATTGTTCGCCTCATTGATTTAAAAAAGATCCCTTTTAGGCATTGCTTTTCAATATTTTTTTGCTATAAAATGGAAATTTTCGAAATCGGTCGGCTTGTGTTATAAAATTTGAGTCAATGAATTGTGTTTTTGCAGGAGAAATTTATTCAATTCAATTTTTTTGTATTGTTGATGCCTTTTGGGTAAAATATTATCAAATGTTGACAATTTTGGTTGATGCTTGTATTATAAAAATTTGAACGGTTCATTGAGGCGTTTTTTGGTTAAATTTGTTTGATTGATTGAGTGACATGAAAATTTGTGTAGGTTTTAAGTTGTTTGGATAAAAATTTTCTAATTTGTTAAAACAACTTTTTTTATAACTTTCAGCTTCTATCGTAAAATAAACTTAACATGCAATATATAGCATAAAAAGAGGCACAGTAAGGAAAAAATCTCATTTTAATATTTATGACACGCACATATGGCTTTCAACAAAAGAATAAAAGAAAATAAATCATAAATATTTTATATACATCAAATTTTTGCCCTTACTACAGTTTTTTTTTTTTTTTTGATATTTGAATTAAGAAGAATTTTTTTCGTAAGTACATCATTACTTTAAAGGGGTTGTGCTTGATATGAAGAAAATTTTATATTTTATGAGAAGGAGAAAAAATTCAATTTCAATTTCAATCATCGCGTCAAGTCATGGAAAACTGGGAGAGAGCATCTAAGTCATTTTATTTTATTTTAGAGTTATTCTTAAGTTATGTAACAGAAAATAGAAAGAAGTTCTACTGTATTTCTATATCATGAAAACTGAATAAATCAAGTAAACTTTTATTTATTTAAAAATAGTTTCTAAACAATCATTTTTGAAAAAATACGTTAAAAACAAGAAGATTTTTGAACAAAAAGTAAGAGAGATTCACTTGGAAGAAAGTCAAAAAAATTACAAATTGTCAAAAAATATATCAATCTCGACGCGGATGGTCGGACGATTAGAGCGTATTTTTGCCTAACAAATCAGTGTTTGGTAACAAAATTTCTCATGTTTTTAGTACTATTTTCTTGACTATAAGTCGTTTTTTTTAAAAAAAATTTCTGACATGTTTTCTCGACATTTCATGACATTTTAAGACCAGCCAGCCAGCCAGCCAGCCATCGCTACGAGCCTAATAGCGTATTTTTTTTTGCAAAAATGCGCTAAAAAATGACAAGAATTTAATATGACACCATTTACGAACAAATTTTTTTATTTGAAAAGTGAAAGGCTTTGCAAGAAATTTTATGAAAAAACAAAATTCAAAAAAAAGTCATTTGATGAAAAAAAATCAGTAATATTAACCGTCAGTGACGTGTTAAAAGCGCATTTCCCGCAACAGATTAGTTTTGGTTTCAAAATTCATTGAAAGTTTTCAAAAAAATCTTAATTCC
>CM031382.1:1231918-1276124 GCA_018290095.1 Polypedilum vanderplanki | reverse complement strand
ATCAAAAAAACCTCAAAAATTTGTCAAAGAAATTTCATTACAATGAAAGCAAGCAACGAAGATTATTGAAAATGAAAGCATAAAAAGAAGTTTAACGGAAAAAAATAAACATAGGAGAGGAAAAAAATTATTCACGTAGATTCTTTCTTCCTTCCTCTCCTTATTTCCGAGCGATTACACTTGCCTTCTCAAATAACATATTTTAAATAAAAAAATGAGATTTTACGAATAAAAAAAAATTCTCGTTTTTTAGGTAAATAAAAAAATTGGAATTTGAAGATAAAAGTAAATAACGATGAAGGTAAAAAGGTGGATTTTTGAAGGATTAGTTACGGATGAATATGAAAGTGAGAGCTTTTTTTCTTGTGTGCTTAATGCTTTGAAAGCAGAAAAAATTTCAAGTTGGTTTTTTTAGCTTTAAATAATTTTATTACAAAAATTAAATTTCTGCACCTGATCAGCATGAAATCAATCCATAAAGCTGTTTTAATTTGTTATAAGATTGCAATCTTTCATAAACGGTCTGTGATTTTCTTCTTGTTTGCTTTTTTTATTGCTTTCATCATCATTTCAAGATTTGCGTTTTTTCTCATAAAAATAATAAAAAAGCACACAAAGAAAATTTTTATGGCATCAGATTTTATTCATTTGCGATAAGATGAAGATTTTTTTATGTTTGCGTATTGCAAGGGATGAATTATTATTGTTTTTTAAGGTGACCAAAAATGGAAATTTAATTGAGTCGCTATAAAGTGCGAGCGATATTTGCCACTAATCTTATTTTTCTTAAATTATCACCTTGATATTTGATTAAACTTATTCTCATAGCGCTTTTTTGAGATTTTTGAGCTACTTGAATAACCTTGGAATTATTCAATTTAATTATGGAATATTCAAAATTAAGAAAAGTTAAAGAAATTTTTGCTACAAAATTTCAAATTATTAAAAATGTTTCAAAAAAAAATTCTTTATCAAAATTTGATCTCTCCTTGATTTTTTTTCATCTTTCACTGCTCATTTCACAATTTCTTTTCCTTTACTTATTTTTATTCTCATCTGAGTGCTGACAAATTTCATTTTTCATACATTTTTATACAATTTTCTTTTTCTTTATTTAGTTTACATGGGAAATCATTGTGTATTTTTGCCATTGGGACAAATTTTTCAAGCAGATGTTGTTTCTCGCTTTTATAAAAATTGAAATTGACAATTGTGTAGTGGTAAAGGGAGAAGAATAATAATAAAAAATATGTCAATGGTTTGATTAAATTTTTTTATGCTAAGAGATTTAAAGTTCAGATAAGCTTCTATAATCTTTTAATTCATCAAAATTAATCAAAAATAAAAACAAAGTATGGAAAAATTTCCTTGCAGAAAAACTCGAAAAGGAGAAAAATTTTTACATTAATACAAACTCACTGAAATCACAAAGTTTAACAATAAAAAAGGAAAAGTAAAACTTTTTTTGTTTTCCGTTGCTTCACATAAAAGTGAGAAAAAGTTTCAATGCTCGACATTTCCTTTCACTTCTCGCATCGCATCTGTATTAATTTCTCTTTGGCAATTTCTGTTAATTTTTACAGCATGTTGAATGAATTGAAATTGTTAGATTAGAAAAGTTTTTATTTTAAACGTGAAAAATTAAAGGTGAGATTTTAATTTTTCAACTTCAACTTCTCCTTAAAAAATCTCATCAATTTCATTCAGCAAACAAAATTTTCTAAACACGAGTCCTTATTTTCTTTTTTGGTTGTTTGTACATAATTTCACGTACTGTACGCTTACATTATTGAGCTGCTTGTTAGGCGTCAAAACCTATCAATCTATTTATAACGTTCATTCTGAGCCCAATAGTGAATGAATATTTCTTCTTTTTCAATACTTGTCAACAACAAGTAACCACTGCGAACGTGATTTTTATAGAGTTTAGAGAATTACAGGTGGGAACAGATGAAGGAAAAAAAGAAAAATTTGAGAAAAAATCCTAAAAGATGTAAAGAATTTCTTTAAGATGCAAAACTTTTAAATTTTTTTATACAAGAATTTTCACGGAATCACGGCTGGTTGAATAAAATTGGCTGATTTTGCCTATTGATTTGCTATAAACTGATTTTTTATGCACCTAACAACTCAGGTTTTAAGATTTACAGAATTTTTTTTTTATAAAACTTCTTTTTTTATGAAAATTAAGTTAGCTGATAGCCATCTATCACTGTCTAAAATAAGCTTGAAAATATACTTAAAATAAATTAAAGAAATTTTAAGAATTGAATTTACTTAGCAAAAGCTTTTTGTCAAGCTTTCAACGATGTTTTACAACTTGAAATTTTTCCATAATTTGAAAGAAGTCTAGAGCAATCAGACAAACGAGCTGCTAAGAAATGTATAAACAGTCAATTTCTCTGTCAACTCTGCTTTTAAATACAACATCGATGTGTATATTTTGTTTTGTCTGTATACAATTTTTAAGAGTTCGTTAGTTTTTACTGATAAAATATCAGCTTAAAATCAGTTAACCCTTAAAACTATCGTAAATAGGCACATATTTAATTAGTTCTGCTCATTAATGTTTTTTTTCAAAGATTTTTGTAATTAAAACAATATACAAAAATAATTTTTTAAAAGAAAATTTTCGTTGAAAGTTAGAACATATCATTAAAATTACTAAAATCTTTGAAAAAATTGTTAATTTTGGAAAT
Organism: Polypedilum vanderplanki; assembly: GCA_018290095.1. NCBI lineage: Eukaryota > Metazoa > Arthropoda > Insecta > Diptera > Chironomidae > Polypedilum > Polypedilum vanderplanki. The sequence continues at coordinate 1,273,425 of CM031382.1, read as the reverse complement.
ATTTTTTGATAGTTTTATACAAAAATTCTGATTTTCCAAGCTTGAATTCTATTTCATATAACAATATAATAAATAAAATTTTATTTGAATTTTTCTAGAAAGGATAAATTACCCATTTCAAAAAGAAAACTGGTCTCAAACGGAACTTTTTGTGATATATAATTTACAAATAATTCGAGAAATTCGGACATAGCTGTCAATCTAATAATCTAGGATATTCAAGAAAAGAAAAAAAATATTCTGCGACGTTTTACAATTTTTTGAATGAAAAATCGTATTAAATTATAAATAACAAGTTAAATCAAACTTCAAAAATTTCTTGTTAATTTCTAACTTTTTTAAAGAATTTTTAATTCCATTCACTCAAACATAAACCTTTCTTTATTCACTCAATTTCTCTTTTCTTCATCAACACATAAAAAAAGCAAATTAATCTATAAATTTTTCTCACATGAAAATCCTTTTTTCAATCTTCCTAGAAGTAACTGAAAACCCTCAAAATCAGAGTGAAATGCATACAGCTTATGCCTATATATATATATTTTTTTTTTTTGTGAAAATCATCGCTCATATATGAACTCCATTTTAACGCCCATACACTTCAGAAAACTTTTCACAACAATCATCGTGATTTTTTTGTTTACATGACGAGAGAGAAAAAATTCTCAGATTTAGCCGGAAGCCATTGAAATGGATTTTTCTATTATTTGTTTTGATTATCTCTCGCCTAAATAAAAATTATTTGCTTACTTCTATGAGAAAGATTTAGGCAGTGATTAGACGATTAGTAATTAAGAAGGGTTAAAAAGGCAGGAAGATAAAACATAGCTTGAAGGAAATTTTGCAACATTTTTTTCTATGAAATGACGTAGTTATTTTTTCTACAATACAATTTTAGGAAATTTTACTTCAAAGCCTTACTTAAGTAAAAAATGACAATCAAATTTTCAATTTTAAAAATTTCTTTGTTTGTCAATTCTATCAAAAAAGACTTTTAGGAAAATTTTTTCAAATTCTTTTTGTCGTTCACGTTCAGAATTATGATCAATTTAAATCATTTGTAATCAACCTGCCTACATGCATATATCATATCATAGCAACAAATTTGACTTGTAAATTTGATTTCATGAGAAAAAAAAGATGAATGATGATTGAATAAGATAGAATTACTCTGTCAAATGATGCGCATATGTGTAAAGACATTAAGCTTGGCTTATCAACATTAAAACGCATTAAAATTTATATTTTTAGAAGTATGCTTTTACTACATGATTGCTGTGGGCTTTTAGATAAAAAATGATGAACAATTTTGAAAATGTAGGTTTTATGAAGAATGTTGGTTAGTTGTAGAATGAATTATAAAGCTTAGGTTGGATTTATTTTTATAACTGAGATTAAAATGTTTTATCTGGAGTAGGTTAAGTAGCTTAATGCATGTTTTCATCAAAAACTTAATCTTGCACTACTAAAAATTTTCAATTGATCAAATTATGTTAAAAATATTTGAAAATTCTGAAAATTAAAAAAAAGAGCGAGGCATACAACATGAAGAATCAAATATTTAGTAATTATCATTCTTTTACTAAATAATTTATTTCTCTATGCAGAGTTGTAAAAATTATATGTGTGAATCAAATTCAAACTCGTTTTTTCTTTCATAATTTCGCAACTCTGCCTTAATGTTTATTTGTTACTTTCATATTCATGCATAGAATGATTCTTTACTGACTGTGAAAGAAAGAGTAAAAGCATTTTTCATTTTCTCATATTTGCAATGCTTTATTCTGCTTCTACTACTTCATTTCATTCTTTTCTTTTTTGCTACGTGAAGTCAGCAAGAATAAGGAATTGTAAGAATGTTATAATAATGGATTATGAGCTATGTGAGTCGACGTGAATGAGATGAGATGAAGGATTAGATGTCGAGGTATTAGAAATAGAGTAGAGAAAAAATATGTTTTGTATGAGGATAATAATGATGATTAATTTATGGTTACGTGATCAACAAAATTAATAGATGAATTAAATAGAAAAATTCTTTAATTTTTAGTTACTTTAATCTTAGAATATTTTTTCTCTGAAGAGAACTAAACAAACAATAACAAGGAAAAATACTACGTGGCTTTGAAACTTTTCACATTTCTTTTTTCTCTTATTTTCATTACATAAATTGTTCTTTTTTTAGTTTACTCTTATTTGATTTCTACAGGGTTTTGAATTTATAAGGCAACTACAAAAATTGTTCAAAAAATCCTGAATTTTATCATTGTTCTATAGAAATTAGGTTCTGGCAATTGATGCATATATGCGCGATTTTTTTGTCAAATTGCTTGCAAGTTGACTTATTGAAAAAAAGTCTCTGATTCAGTCAGATTTTATTAAGTTCAATCAAGGTTTATAATGAATTTAAAAATCGTTGACTCTTATATAAATTTTCTAAATTTTGACCAAATAATAATTTAGTTTAAATTATGGTTCGGCACTTGCACGTCGACAGTCAAGTGTCGACGTCAACAATTATCAAGTAGCAGTTCTTTTTTAATTTACTTAAAAATGTCTCTAGTTTATTCATATAAAAAAAAAAATTGTTCAAAACTTTAGTAAATTGAAGAATCATTGATTTTCATATTATTTTCCAAATTTGGACCGAGTGCCGAACCATAGTTTAAATGAATCAGGGAAATTTTTGAGTAAATCATCATGCTTGTTACTTGACAAAAAAACATTTATATGCATGCATCAAATTCCAAACCATAATTAAACATTTCAAACAACAAATTGCTGTGAACACCACTAAAAAGTCATTAATTGACAATTATTCTTAAAATCTTTTCCTTTGATAGAAGATTAAGAAATTTATTGAAATTTTTCTAAATATTATCGTGTAGTTGTAACTAATTTTCTTGTTTTTTTTCTCATGTATTTCTTTTATTTTTATTTATTGAAAAAAAAATTCAAAGAATTTTATTTCATAATAAAACGCAAAAGTTTTCTACTCTGTCAATCTTTTCCTTTATCATCTTCATCCTTTTATTTCTATTATATCTCATGGTAGTATAACCATTTCTCATTAGTTTAATGACAACTTAATTATTTCCTTATCCCATGCATCTCTTCTGTTTGTAATTAGATACATAATCATATTGATGCTATGTGTGTTCTAACAAGAGCATGATATTTTCGTCTATGTTATTGATACTATCATTAAAAATTTCATAATGTTGATATTTTTGATCCTTGGGCAGTTAATTTTGTTTGGTTTCATGAATGAAATTTGAGAATTATTGAAGCTAATGAAATGTGAACAATGAAATTATTATAATAATGGGCAATCGCAAAAAAATCAGAAATTTTTTTGTTGTAGCTCAATTTAATGAAAATTTGTTCAATTTCCCAATTACAATTTTTGCATCATCAATTGATGTTTTATACACTTCTTTAACTAGAAGTAATCGTTTTTTGTTTGAACTTTGTTTTTAAATACCTTTATTTAAGTAAAATCAGTTGAAAAAACATTCCAACAATATGTTGCTCAAAAGTTGCTCATTTAAAAAAGAGCAACAAAACAAAATTTCGTCGAAGAATTGAAAAATTTGAATGAATTTTCTCATGATTCCATCTTTTAGATTACTAATTAGAAACAAATAACTATATGATAACTCAAATCAGAGTACAAACTAAAGAATAGAATAAGTTATGAAGTGTAAATAAACATTTTCGTTGAAAAATATGGCGATTCTAATTTGATCAATTTTAGTAATATTTTGCTATTTCTTTACCAAAACTGAGAAATGAAACATAAAAGAAATCGATTAAATTATCATAAAAGAAATATTAAAGAACTCAATGACTTATAGTTTTCTTAATTTTTGAAAATTTCTGCTTTATTTTGATTTTTCAATTTGAAATTAAAGTTTATTAAATTTCATTATAGACATTGACCCTTAAGAAGAGCTCTAGCTATCACATGCAGCAAGCAGATTTGAGATTGATGTAATATTTTAAGAAAAAATTGGGGAATATCAAAAACATAAAATACTTTTTCCCTGAAAATTGTTCGTCAGATTTTGACTTCGAAGACTCATAACTTTTTAACAACAGAACCAATCTTCATCGATTATATCTCAAATTGTAGTACAAATTAGCATTACCGAATAGCATATTAACTTTTATCCTAGCTTATTCCAGTTTCGAGAAAATTGCGATTGAAAATGAAATCTGACGAAAAATTTTAGTTACCAACATGAAAATCATATTAAAGGCTTGTTCAAATTTTCACCTCACTTTCTCTACACACCCACAACATTATGAGCAAAAGAACAGACTCATTATTCATTCCTACGTGTCACAAACAATAAAAGGCAAAAAATAAAAACTTTTTCTGGTTGTAAGCAAAAAAAAAGTTTTTTTATGACATCAATTAAGGAAGTTAAAAGTTGTCATTGCCGTAGGAATGATGAGAAATTAAAGAAACCTTTTTCTAAAATGTTCATCTTAATAAAAATTTCCTTTTCTAGTAAAATTGCACTTAAGAGATATCTGGATCGGGGAGGGTTTTTTGTGCCCATTTTTGAGCTTTACTATGTAAATACAAGACAAATGAAATTAAATTACAAAACTCAAATCGGTTTCATCCTTTTTTCTTCATTTTATTATGTTGCTTGCTTTTAATTTTTATAATTTCTTGTTTGTTCTGTTTTTTTGGCTAATGGATAAAGTTTGTTGTTGATTCTTGCTCAAGTTAATAAAAATATTTTTATGTGACTGGAAAAATTTTTATTCTTAGGATGGAAAAAGTTTAAAGATTTTTAAAAAAAGTGTTATGGAAAAATTATATTGAAATTTTAAATCTATTTAATAAAAAAAAAAGTTCTAACAGCAAATTCTCAAATTTTGAAAAAAAAAATCTGTTTAAATCTCAAAATACAAAAGAAAAAATTTCAAAATGTATACCTTTTAAAAAATTTTGAAATTAAAAGGAAATATTTTTCATATCTCAAATTTCTTTTTTCATTCAAACTTTATGCTTTACTCAAAAAATACACAAAAAACATAATTTTTAATTTTCATCCTCACAACATGTAAATAAATGAATGAAAATTTTCTGCATAAACTCTTTTGCCATCTCTATGGTCAGATTGGTTACAATTTTAATATTTTGTGTAAGCAAAACTTTTTTCACTCATGAAACCACAAATGTGAAAAGCAATATGTGTATATGTGTGTATATATGTGACTTTTTAGGAGAAAAAATAATGTTGTGCTTTTTATGTACGAGAAAATTAACAAAATATAAAATGAAATTGAAAAGTTTTGTTTGCCTTTTCAGAATGAATTGCAAGTTGAGTTTTAATGAGAACTCTTGAGGCAATTGTTGAATTTTCATTGAGATGAGTTTAAATGATGAAAATTGCTCGTTTTAATAATATTAATTAACACAAACGAAAACGACACACTCAATTTCATTTTAACGCTTTCACATGAGATAAATTTTAATGACTTTCTTGAGAAATGTTTAAATTAGCTTTTGTCTATTAAATTTATTTTGAAGGAATTTTATTCAAAATTTTTTATTCAGCCAAAAATTAAATTTTTAAAAAAAACATGAAAAATATACTTCAAAAATTTAGGTTTTTAAAAGCCGAAAAAATTGTAATTTTTGAGAAAAAAAATTCTTTAACTTTTTTATTTTTATTTTGTCAACCACAAAACTTTATCTTCATCATCTCCTTACACCTTTACAATCTATCTATCTCCCATAATCCCAAGCACACAAACATACACAAATAAAAAATGCTCCTTTTAAGACACCTCAATGAACATAAATTTTTCCCTTCAAAAGCAATTTTTGAGATAAATGAAGGTTAAATAAAATACGGTAAGCCACAAAATTTAATTCGCCAAAAAGGCGCAAGCAGTCATGAAGAAGTACACATATTTGTAAAAAGGTTTCATGCAAGAATTCATGAGTCTTGAAGTGATATTTTGTGTAAGTCTTGAAAGGATTAAATTTTAAAGGCGATAAAAATTTCTTTTGAAATGCTTTCAAAATGTTTCGGAATTTCAATTTAATTTTGTTTAACAAGAAGATAAAAACATTCTTTTGTTTACTATTGAAAAATATTTTAAAGATCAATAAAAAAATTTTAAATTTAAAATTGGCATTTTGATTGTCATAGAATTAAAATTGACAGGAATGAAATTTACAACAATCATTGATAAATAGAAATAAAGTAAGTGACATGTTTATCATTTTCATTTTCTTTTTTTACGATCAGAATTTTTTGATAATGCTAAAAATTACACAATTTCAACAAAAAAGGCTGGTCTTTATTAAAATATCTTTAAAAAATATTTAGAAAAATTTGTTTAATTTTTTTTCTAAAAATCACAAACTCACCTCTAGCTCGAGATTTAGTCAATAATTTTTGTACAATATTATCATATTGCTTTTCAGGTGCAACACCAGAATCTTTGACTAATTTTTCTTTAATTGCTATACAAATATTATTTTCAGCCAAAAGTTCTTCAAGTTCCTCAAATGCTTTTACTCCATAGTTGCTTTCTTCGTAAATTATCGATATGTAACTCCAACCCATACGTAGAACAATTTCAACCATTGCTTTCACTTGATAGTGGTCTGATGGAATTGTTCTTGAAAAATATTCAAAACGTTGCTTGTTGGAAAGTTCTGGGGATGTTGAAAAAAAAGAAACCTGGAAAGAAATTAAAGAAAAATTAAATCATTTGATTATAATTTAAGAGCATTTTCTTAAAGTCAACAAACTTTTAACTTAAACAAAATTAATTTTATTACTTTCTTCTTTTCTCATTTTGTCCTTATTCTTAAAAATTATAATAAAAATATGAACAAACTTTTTCCACACGCTGTCACTTTCTTCATAATGTATAAATTTCTTTTCTCACACGTTGAATTGTATGCAGGTCAAAGAGGGTGAAAGAAAAGTTTTTCATTTAACCGCAATGAAGAAAAAACTTTTTTTAGATGGTGATATTTAGTAGAGGTGAAAGTTTATTTTTTGGAAGAAAGTTTTGTGATTTTGTAATGAATGAAGTGAGAAAATTTTTCGTTTTGATAATTAAATCATTATTTTTACTACATTAATTTTCAATTTTTGGTTTGAAAATTTCAATGTATTTTTGAAAGGTTTAAATGAAAAGAAATTCATAAGAAAATTTGTAAAGGTCTTATAAAACAGCTGTGGTTTTAAAACAAAAATTAAATAATAAGTAATAAATAAAGTTTGGACTTGTCATTTTTACACTAAAACTTCCTAGAAAATTTGTATTTTCTTGTATTTATCTAATTATAGTAGAATTTATAACTAAAAAATCTTTTGTGAAAATTTTTAACTCAATCGGTTATAGTCGAAAAAATACATTCTTTTGTATTTCCAGTAGTCAACAATAACTGCTTCTTGTAAAAAATAATTAATATTAAATATATAAAATATTTCCAGATCTAATTAACATTAAAACTACAAACTTATTGCTATCGAATAATCTTTTCTCTTCTTTTTTTCATTTTTCTATTCAAAGTCATTCAAATAAACTGCAATTACAGCTTATAAAATTGTAGAACAGAAAAAATATAATGAAGCAAAGTTAATTAGTTTCCTCGCTGCAACTAAATGAATAACTCAAGGGAATTTTATCAGTTGTTAAATAGAAGAAGTCATGCGAGCATGAAAAACTTTATTTTAAAAATATTCTGTTTGAATTTATTGATGAAGATAGAAAATACTCTGCATTTTATGTAATATTTTAATAGAAAAACTATGAGAAAATTTAGTCAAGTGAAATTTCATTTAAATTTAATTTAGTGATAAACTTTTGTATAATTGATTATTGAGAAATGTTATTTGAATGAAAATGAAATCAAATAAGGAAGCTTTATAAAAAATTATAGAAGATTCCTTTATTATTTGCTGAAAATTTTAACTACTACCACTAAACCATTCAAAGTTTTTTTAATGTTTCAATTTTTTTTCATCATCATCATCATTTAAATTTCTCCACACACTAAAAAACATCAAAGCTTAATTTACCTTTACTCTACTAAACATGAAAGAAAATAAAATGAGCCTGAAATATTTTTTATGTCAACGAACGTGTCAGTGTTGAAGAAAAAGTCGAGTGATTTCACTGGAGTGAGTTTTACTCATATCAAAGACATTTCTATTCGTTTATTATATTTCACAGCAATTTAACATCCTTTAATGTTTCTTTTTGTGTAACAATAAAAAATAATATTTCAAAGTGAAGCGTGGAGTGAAAAGTATCAGACGAGGAAATGGATTTTTGAGTATTAGTTATTTAGTTGATGATTATTGTGGATAATGGATGGTAAAAATATTTTGCATGTATTTTAAAGTTTTTCGCACATGAATAAGGTCTGTACTCTTGTAAAGTTTGGACATTTTTTCCCAACAGTTTTAATAAATCAAGGATGATTAAAATTAATCCATAGTTTTTTGATTAGGATTAAATTAAATCTGCGGTAAATTTATTTAATTAAATTAATCATATGAATTTAAATGTTGATTATATTTGATCTGGGATGATTTATTAAATCCAAGCAGATTTAATTAAATCTAACTTATTTTCGGTATGGACTAAATCAAATCTTTGTAATATTTCTATTGATTTATGAAACTTACAAAAAATTTTCGAATAAAAACTGGTGCTTACTTTTCAAAAGATAATCTTTATATATTAAAATACTTGAAATTTTTTTAGATTTCGATTGAAAATTTAAATTCATTTTTTCAGTATCAGTCTTAGACTAAGCATAAAACAGCTGGTTTTACATCAATCTTTCTACTTTAACTCATTTCTCATCAATAATTTTCTCATTTTACTTTTTTATTCCATTTCACTTGCGTAACAGCAGCTTTGCCTTCGCTTTCTCCACTTCTCATTGAGTTTTTGTGTCTTTCTTTCCTATCTAAATCGTAACAGCAGCAAAAAGCAGAAGATTTTCATTTTTTTCCCTGTACAATTCTTATTCACAGCATTAGTCACATTTGAACGAGTTTTTTAAGCAAGATTTTTCCATCAGCTTTTGTTGTTTTTTCAGATTGAGTGAAATTTTTCCATTTCAATGAAGGGAAAATTTGACAATAACAAAGATGAATGAAAGAAGGATTGAAAATGTTAAATTAAATGATTTTTAAACTCTGTTTGCGATGGGAATTTTTTTGTTGAAAATGATAAATTTAGAAGATTTTTTTTCTTTTAAGAAAAATTTCTTTTTTTTAATTTATCTACTTTATCAACAAAAAGTTTTGTTTAATAATTTTTTTTGACTTAATTTTAATTAACTAATTAAGTAACCCAGCCTTGCTAGCTTAACAATTACTAGCTACTTTACAATTAGTAGCAAGATTTAGAAGTTAAAAGAAACAGATAAAGTTTAAGAACAAATTGCCAGCAATGAATTCACAAACCTAAAAAATTTCTATCTGAGTGAAATATAAGAAGCTAAAGCAAAAAATGCTAATAAAAATTCACTTTTAATATAAATTGGTAAAATTTCTCAGACAAATCAGCGTCAAAACATTGATACTACTAACGGCATGTTTTTCTTACACACACGAGAAAAAATTATTCTTTTATCTTATCAGTAAAATTTCTTTATGAAACCTTATCTTATCTACAACTAAGCTTTCAAAATGCATTTAATCTATTGAGAATTATTGATAAGAAAAAAATTGTGTGTTTGAAAATTGCAAGGTTAATTTTGAAGTTCAGTTTGTTATGAAAAATTGAAAGAGTAAAAACTTGAAAAGTAAGTGAGAAAAAAAATTTTCTAGAAAAAAACTTGAAATTTTTATTCAATGATTTATAAATTTATTTTAAAAACACATGCAAAAATCTGATTCAAAATTTGTAAAAATAATTTAGAGATTAAAACTAAAATTTGATATTTTGTGTCTATTTTGAAAAAACTTTAAACTCGGTTTCTCCGGTCAGAAGTCGAATATTTTTTACAAGTTGAACTCTGCAAGCATATTTTCCAATCTAAATTAAAGTTTTTCAATTTTTTAAACACATAAAAATAATTTTCAGAATTTTTATTTTTCATTCATTCAATATCAATTTGTAAACAATCTTTTTTTCTAAAATTTTTTAAGAATCAAGTTAAAATTTTCTTTAATTTTTTTATTTTCCCACAGTCATCACATAACAACAAATCCATCTTATCAGTGTGAAATTCCAAATAATCCCCTGCCAAGACAACTTATTACCAACAAATTTTTTTCTATCACTTTCAATTCTTATCTTATCAGAGTGAAAAAAATACCTCACTTCAAGTCATGATTATCACAAAGAAATCCTCATCTGAACATCAAGAAGTTTTTTGTAATTTTTCAACACAAACATGGCGAACAAGAAATGAAAAATTTTACCGTTGCTGTGTTTACAGTACTCGAATTTTTGAGGACATTGAACTGAAATTTTCTGGAATTCATAAAGAAGAAAATTGCACAAATGAAAGTGTCACAGCGATTGAATTTAATAAATGTGAAATTTCAAAAATTCCTCAAGGTTTGTTAAAAGTTTTCCCAAATTTAAAAGCAATTAGTATTTATTGTTCGAAATTAAAAATTATAAGACGTGAAGATTTAAAAGAATATTGTGATTTAAAAGATTTTTATTTTGCTGATAATGAAATTGAATTTTTACCAGGTGATATTTTTGATGATTGTGAAAATGTTGAAGTTGTTTCATTTTATGGCAATAAGATTAAAAAAATTGATGAAAATTTTTTAAGTGAAGCGAAAAATTTAAAATATTTGGATTTAGAAGGAAATTTATGCATTGACAAATGTTTTGATTCATTAAGTAATGAAGGCAATTCAACTTTACATGACATAAAAAGTGAAATTATTGAAAAATTTTCAATTTTTTATTGGAAAAATTTGTTAAAAGATTCAAAAATTGAAAATTTAAAGCTCAAAAATGAAAATCAAAAAATTTTAGAAACTGAAAATGGTTTAAAAGAAGAACTGAGAAAAGCAAATAGAAAATATTTAAAAATGAAAATTGATGCTGAAAAAATGAAGGAAAAAATTGAAAATTTAGAAAATAAAAATTTTGAAATTAAAGAAAAATTGTTTAAATGGGAAAAACATGCAAAAAATTGTGAAGAAATATTGATAAAAATTCAAAATTTTTCTTTTAGTTTTTATGACCGAGTTTTGCAATTGTGATAAGAAAATTTTCAAAATTATTATTAAATTTTAAGTTTTATCGAAATTTAATTTATTTAAGTGATAAATAAAACAAAAATTTTGAAAAACTTTGAAGTAGAATTCAACATTTTTTCAATATTGAAACTCTGCCGACAAAAGTAAAAATTGTTTAAAAATTTTTATTTCACGAAAATTTTTGGCATTTGAATAAAGAAAATTTTTTCATTCTACAAAAATATTAAATTTTTAATTACAGACAAAAAAAATCAAATTAGAAAACTTTTTTCATAATTTTTCTTCTTCCTTATCAGACGTTTGCTATACCGAGTCGTGTAAATAAATAAGAAATTAACAAGATAAGAGAAGAATTTTATTCTGCTCTAAAAAACTTTTATTTCTCTTCCGCTAGTCAGTTCAACAAATTTTTCCCTCATCAACGTCTTCATCATTTTCTCACTGCCGCTATTTTAATCAATTTTTTTTATTATTTGTTGTTAAGCAGAAATTTATTATTCGAGGCGAAAAAGAAATTTTTTTCCATAAAATGGCACGAAACTCATTTGCTTGCTTTAATAGAAATTTTTTTTATGATGAGTGAGGCTTGCTATTTAAATTTAGATCATTTGATTAACTTTTCTTAATGATGAAGAAGTTTATAAAATTTTATGATGAATTTTCAACACTTTTACGCGTTTGTTAATGACGATTATGCTGGCGGGTTTTTAGTTGTTTATTGTTTTTTACTGAGATTATTATTTATTGTGATAATTATTAAAGATAATTAATTATAGTGAAAAATTTCTTACATTTAAAGCGTTCTCTTTAATTCTCATGTGAACGTCATCAATATTACATCATATCGATACAAGTAAAAATACAGCGCAATTTTCCATATCATATCGACACGAAGGAACCAAAGCGGAAGGAAATTTGTGCTTCGCGTATCAATAACAGCATCCTACATAACAATGATGTGTCTTGAACGAATTTATCTATGAAAGCGTGCAAGATATGAGCAAGCAAGTGTATGGAGCCTTTTTCAATTATTTTTTTGATTCAATTCACGTGTGACTTTGGTTGCCTTCATATTGATTCATTATGTAATTCATTTGATTTGGTGAAGAAATAAATTCTTGTGGGATTATAAATGAATGGTATAAAAGTATGTGTTAAAGTTAGAAATAGGAAGTATTTTTTGTATATAAATAAATTGATATTTTTCTGTTGTATTTCTTGGATTTGAGGTTGTAACGAAAGTGGATTTTTATTAGAAATTTTTTTTTTTCGAGATTTTGAAAATTTATTAGAATTAATCAGAAATTTCATTTTAATAATGCAGGAAATTGAATCCTTTTATATTGAGTGTATTAAAAAAAATTTGTTCAAAGGAAACAAAGTTTAATAAAAAAAATAGAATAAAAATTTAAGGTCAGAAATATTCTATAAAACAATAAGTTTTTTTATTATTTTTGACCTCACATCCTTGATCAAAAAAATGTCATAAGGGTAAACAAAAATCAAAAAATAATAAAAGTTCAATTCCGTTGATTTGATAATTTTTTTAATAAAGTTCACATCCCTTGATTTTGATCTTCTATGCATTCTACAATTTATCTTTAATAAGTTAAATCGAAATTTTGTGAACATTTTCATTTGATATACTCTTTATGACATTTTTATTTTACTTAACCTTTACTTTGTTAAACCTTCTTAATTATGTTACAAAACTTATATAAAACTTTCATAAATTTCTTATATAATGTCAAAATTTCTCACTTAAACCACAGAATTATTCAAAAAATATCCAAAAAGTTGCATCCCATCTGGGGATCGAACCCAGGACCTCTGGATGACTTCTAATGAATTTTATCTTATAGATAGAAGTCCAGCGCGCTAATCCACTGCGCTAATGGGACGTACTGTCACATAATTTAATGCTTGCTAACAGATGTTCACTTTATACTCTTGTTTTATTGATGATAAAAGTTTTTATTTTGTATGATTGATTATAGATGAAATAAAAACACTTAAAAAAATAATTTACAGTTATCACATAGAGTAGAACAAATTGAAAATGAAACATTTTAACTGATGAAGAATTTCTTTGATAAAATTTTTTCAAACTGTTAAAATTTAAATTTATTCTGTTTTTATTTTAAAAATTTACACAAGTTAGGCAACTTTATGATTTAATTTTGATTTACCAAACACAAAAGTTTTTGCCTTTTTCATGGTCTCCTGTGAGCGCTATTTTTTAGGCAATTTCACTTCCAGCAGCTTTCTTTTAATCTTTATTGCCATTTTCATAGGATGTGTATGAAGTTAATAAAAATTAATGTTTATGACGTCAAGACGCAGTAACGAACAACGAACCCTTCTTCATCCTATCCATTGTCAGCACAAAGGAATTTCCTCATTAAGGTTTACATTAGCTAGCAACGTTCATGTACTCGCTTAAATTGTTTAAATTTCATCTTTTTACGATCATTTAATGTCGCTTTGCTTGCTACCGTCTAACATATATGATGAATGTTGTGGGAGTCGTTTAGATACACTTTTGTGTCTCGTTCATTCACTTTATTGTATTGCTCACATTTCATTTTATTTTTATTACATTGCGAAATGTTTTTCTTTAACTCGCTTACTTTTTTTCTTTATTTTGTTGTGTGTGTCATGACATGTTTTTATATTTAATAAAATTGTAAATGAAGTGGAAGATTTTTAAAGGATTTAAAATAGTTTGTTATTCTTTGAAATTTGAGAGCATCTAAGAAGGATAGAAGACCCTTAAAACTGTTTCATGGTTAATACGCAAATTTGAAAAAGGTTTTTAGCTTGAATAATGCGTAGTAAAATATTGTGTCGTGAATTTACATTTATTTTTGTTACATGAGACAGTTGCATTCTCTGATAAAAGTGATGAATATTTTCACTCAATCTTACCTTTCAAAATTAATTTTGTTTAGAAACATTTCAATTTATTCCATTCAGCAAAAAAATCGCTTGAATCGCCAATAGTTTTAAAATTCTAAAATCATTTCTGACACTTTTAACTTGTATTTCAGTTTGGAATTTCAAATATTTCAAAGCTTTACAAATAAATTTGTTGATTTTTCAAGACAAGAACATCTAACTAATTGAATAAATTTAATTAAAAATTGCTTGAAAATTAAAAGTGACAGCATTGTGATTCTCTTTTTAAAAACATTTTTGAAATTTTTGGTCATATTGATTTAAAATAAATTTAAAATAAATCGATGAAGTGTCCAAATCATGATGAAAGCTTTCAATAAGAAATTTGTAGGTAAAGTCAGTTAAATGATTTTCTGTCATAACTTTTTCTTTATTTATTGAGCTTAGTTTTTAAAAAAACTTCTTTATTAATATCAACAGTTTTTATATTCATAATATCTCTATCTTATATCTCATCGTCAACCAAAAAAATCATTTAATAAATTAAATCTATTAAAAATTTTCCTCACGTCTTTATATAATGATAAAATCAACAATAAAGTAAAGCTTTATTCTCAATTTTCATAATAAATTAGACAAAAAAATTTTTCGCTTGTCACGAAAGTCCATTAAAGAAGAAAACTTGCTTGATGATAAAAAAGTCAATTTCATAAATGATAATTTTCATGACATTCTGTAAATGCCATTTGCCTAAATAAGATGAGATGAAATCTACACGAGCAGAAGAAGGCCTTTCTCGCAGCCTGTTGAATAATTGACGAATTGTCGTAACAGCAATTTTTCATCAATAAGTATCAAATTTATCAATACATCAATCATCCAACATCTCGAAGGTAAAATTTGTGAGTGAAACGAGCGTGCAGGAAATTTGTCAACAACATTATTGTTATTGTGAATGAGCAGGCGAATAATGATAAAAAAAAATTTATTTAAAAAAATATTACAACTTTTTCTTCATTCATTAAAATTTCACAACTTTTATTTTCAAATTTTCGAATTGGAAAAATAAAAATAAAAAAGTTCTGAATGAAAATTTTCTTTTTATTTTTAAAAATCTTCAAGTTTCCAAAACTGAAAATTTATTAAATATTAAAATGTTTGTGACTTTTCTCAGAAATGATAAATTTAGAAATCAAAAAGGCTCAAAACGTAAAAGATTTGAGATGGTAACAAATATTTATTGATTTGTTGACAGTTTTCAAGAAAAATCAATAAGTTTTGTGAAATTTAAATTTTGGAATATTTTTGTAAATCTTTTATAGTTGAAATGGTTTCTTATTGTTAAATTAAAGATGTAAAAGCATTAGAATATTTTTACTTTTATCGTTTAAGATTCAAAGAAAACCACTGTGTAAAAAACTCATGGCCATTATTATAGTAAAAAAAAATTATTATTCTCCCGTTAGTGGTGCTGCGATCGTTTGCAACATTTGTTACGTGCCAATAAAATGTTGCGCAACAAAATAATTAATTTTAAAATTTCTGTTTTATCAACTGGTCTGATATTTTTAAATATTAAGATTTTTACAGTAAAATAATTTCTTATAATAACACGTCTTTATCATTTCAATAAACTGATGTTTTTTCGTCTGGATTTTTTCACACAATCCATTTCTATTCATAAAAATTTATTTTCTTAAAAAAATTTATCAAAAGAAAATCTCAAAAAATGACAATAAAAAAAATCCTCGTGTTGGTTTCTTTTTTTTCTTTCACTTCCTTTCCAAGTATTGAATATAAATCATTTCAGAAGGATTTCATGTTATGAGAAATTTCAGCCCTTTCCTGCTTCTACTGCTGTCGAATTTTCAATATGAAATTCAAGAAGCTTTTTGTGCGCTTTTCGAATTTCAATAAACGTAGAACATGAGAATGGATGAAAGGTGAAGAAAATGTAGACCATTGTTGAATAAAAAGAAATAAAAAAAGATTTTTTGAGAAAGTGAAATAGAAACCAAGAAATTTTTTTGGTTCAAAAAATATTCAATTTTCATCCAAACCATTAACTTAACAATTTCATTTCTTGATTTTCACTACTATAACTACAAAAACCAAGGAAATTGAAATGAAAAAGGACATAAAAGAGCAGAAACAAGTTAAGGAAATGAAAGAAGAAAGGAAGCTGTCCCTTTCTTAACCACAAAATAAGGTAAAAGTTTGATACTAAAAAGCAGGAAATTTTCTTGTGGTTTTTTTTTATTTCAACATGTTTTTTCTATAATCAAAATTTTTTGATCAAATTGCAAAATAAAAAAAAATCTTTTACTTACTTGTGGTATTCGAAAGAGTCGAAGTAAATTTGCAACTTGAATGGATGTCACAGATGATGCAGCACCAACGACACCACTTATGACTTTCTTTACATGACCTTTACTACAACTGCATTCATCGCCATCAATGTTACTTATTGAACCTGCAATTAAATAAAATGAAACGATTTTTTATTAAAAAAAAATTCAGTCATAATAAGAAAACTTAATTTTATTTTTAAATAATCGCAAGTAGAAAATAGAAAGTTTTTAAATCGTCAATTTTTTATTTTTGTTTTCTTTCAAGAATTTTTTACCTTGGAAATTTCATTTTTAATAATTTTCTATCATTTTCTTAAATAGTTTTTATTACAAAACAAGTTGGAAAAAAGTCTCGCTATAGCAGCCATTTAGCAGCTTTCTAGCTTTATTTTTGTATGGTTATTTGTTTTAGTGTTTTATTCTATCATCTTTATTTTGTTCGATTATAATTGATCATATAAATAAAAATTTTCATCACAAGTTAAGCAAGAGTATAAAGTGAACATCTGTTAGCAAGCATTAAATTATGTGAGAGTACGTCCCATTAGCGCAGTGGATTAGCGCGCTGGACTTCTATCTATGAGATAAAATTCATTGGAAGTCATCCAGAGGTCCTGGGTTCGATCCCCAGATGGGATGCAACTTTTTTAAAACTTTTCATGTATATAATTAGCTGTTGTGCTTTCTCGATGTGGCAGGCAGTCTGTAATTTGTTAAAAACTACGAGTTGAAGAAATGTCGTTGATTGTTTGTTAAAAAGCACTCATTAAGTACATTCGGCTTCAAAAATTTTATCAATTTATTGTAAATCAGAGGAAATAACACTCGGAAGTAAATTTACTAAAAAGATGAAAGTAAATTTTTACAATTTATTTACTTCCAGAAGAAAGAACTAATAAAACACATTTAAAGTTTTCTAACAATCTTAAATCATAATTTTTGGTCAATCCGTTTTCGAGATATTTTTTTTGCTTGTTAGAAAAGTCTAAATGTGCTCTAAAAAAATCAACAATAAAATAATCGTATCACAAATTTTCTAAATTTTAAACTACTGTGTATTTTGTAATTAAAGCATTGAAATAACAAGACTTTAAATTGTAAAAGAAATGTCTTAATAAAATAGAGCTAAAATTTTTCTTCACACTCGCACTTACAGAATATCTGTTTACCTCAAATAAAATCAGACTGCTTATCTCTACAAATGCAATCAAAAGAGAAATTTATAACAATGAAAATTGTCTCACTCCCTAAGTTCAAATCAGCTCTAAAAACAATAAATTTTTCAATCAACTTTCATTCTATATTTTTTACTTTGAGTAAAACTACATCAAAAACTTCGTAACTGCTTCTCAAAAAATATTTATTCATAAAAAATATGAGATCAAAAGCTCCAAAAAAATATCACAACGCATAAAAAAAGATTTTCACTGTCAGATTTTGTTAGGGCTTTATGTGACATGAAAATTCATTGTGCATTAAAAAAGCTCGTTTGAGATTAAGACCGTCTCTTAAATGCCATTCTCATGAGAACAAGATTTATGGTGATTTTATGGAAATTTAAAATTGAATTTTTATGGAAAATAATTTTTTAATGATTCAATGAATGATAAATGATTGAAGTTATTGAAATAAAATTGAGTGAGAAAAATTCAACAAGTGAAAAAAAAGTTTGACTTGAAAAGTTTTTTTGACATTGAAAATAATAAAAATATTCATGTTTACAATACAGCAATTAAAAGCGACCGAGAAAAAGCACATAAAAATTTTCATAATTAACTTCTAACTGCCATAAAGTTAACTTCTAAAAATCATGTCATTTGGCAATAAAAATACACTAGAAAAAGATGTGTGAGGAGAAGTGGAAACCATTAAAGTCAATTTAGATTGTAAGCAGGTAAAATAATGACTCTGATAATGAATTAATTTTAAGACTGCGTGAGAAGCATGTAATTGAATAATCGTGTAGTTATGTGCTTTATATAGCGTGAGAAAATTTTTGGAAATGTTTTTTTGGTCAATTTTGGAATTTTTTCCTTTTTTTAGAAAGTGTGTATTTTTTAACTAAAATTTTTCATTTTCCCAACTTCTTTTTATTAATTTTTTATTTTCATAAATTTTCGCTTCAATCATTCTTGAAACAAAATAAAACTTTCAATGTCATAAAAAAGAAAGAAAAAATAACGGAAGTGTTGCCATTGTTGACTGTTTCATTTTTTCTTTTTATCATTTCTCACTTGTGTCAACTTTGAAAAAAATTTTTTTCTTTGTCAGTTTCATTTGTGACTTTTTTGTTTTTGTAACATGATAAAGCCAATGGCATAGACACAACTTTTTTGGAACTTCTTCTTTTATTAATGGCTTATTGTGTCTGTTTTTTTTTGTGGTTTTTTGGTTGTTTTTAGGAGAATTCCTTAAAGATTTTTGATAAAGAACATAGAAAATTTTTTCTTGATAAAAATTTACAAATTGAGAAAAATTTTGAAGTAAATGACATAGAAATTCTACTCAAAAGTAAAAAAAACCTAAAAGAGGAAAATCAATAAAAAAATTTCAATTTCAATACAAACATTTAATTTCTTTTAAAGCTAATGAGCACATTCCATAAATATTTTTTCCTTCACTTCACATTCGTGCTGCATGCAAAATGTAAATTTTCTATCAAAGGGATTCATTTAATGTGCCAATAATAACAGTCTGCAATCATTTTTCATTTCAAATTGCTTATTAAACATTAAAGGTCAAAATAAAGAGAATTTTAGTAACTAGTATTTAATTTAATTTAATTACTTTAGATTTTTTTATGTTTAGAAAAATATTTTGTATTAAATGACATGCAAGTTAAAGAAAAAATTTTATTAAAAACTTTTAATGGATTTATAATAAATAGGGTAAAGGTTCCTAAATCGGACACTTTTTCACAAATTTTTACTTTAATCTTCAATAACTTTTAAATTATTCATCTGATTTTAGTTCTGTTTGAAATAATAAATCAGAACAAGCTCGTAGTTTCATTATAACAACATAATAATGCTCAACTTAGAGTCATTTAATCGCAATTAGCCAAAATGTTGTGTTTCCTAAAGTGGACACTGATGTTCCTAGATGGTGTTCCAAATCATCCACAGCTCAAAAAATCCACTCACGAGCTGTTCAAAAAATCCACAGGTGATTTTTTTGAAAATCACGACTTTCCAAAAAATCCACATACATTTGTATGTGGACTTTTTGAACATCAGTGATTTTCAAAAAATCCACATATAAATGTATGTGGACTTTTTGAACATCATTGTTGTTCAAAAAATCCACATACATTTATATGTGGACATTTTGAAAATCATTGCAGTTCAAAATCTCCACAAATTTTTCTGTGGATATTTTGAACATCATTGATTTTCAAAAAATCCACATATAAATGTATGTGGACTTTTTGGACATCTCGTGATACTCATTAAAAAATTTTTTTCTGATAAATAATCTTTAATTTGATTTTAAGGAACATGAATCATGATGAGTAAAGAACAAAAGATTATAGTTTCTGGTCAGTTTTTATTTTGTCTTGGAGTTCTCGAGAACGAGTAATGAATGATTTCTTATTGTGTTGGCACTCAATTTGAGAATAAAATTATGAAATAATTTTATTTATATTTATTGTTATCTATTGATATTCAAAAAGCATGTATAAAGCCAATAAATTTATTTATTCCATCAACAAATCAATTGTTTAAAGACAGAGTTGTTATGTGCGAAAAAAGGTGCCGCACCTTTTTAGGTACCTCAGGTGCGAGGTGCGAAAAATTTTTTTTTGTCGGAAAAATCTGTCCGGTGGTTTTTTAGTCGTGATAATTATAAAACAGCATGAGAAAAATATTTTTTTGTTTTTTTTCAAAAATTTCGATTTTTCCCGGCCCAAAAACCGTTTTTACATGCATTTTTGCTTATTTTTGTGTTTGAAATAGGGTTCGTAAATAATCAGGTAAGAAGAAGAATAATCAGATTATTTTTTCTTCTTCTTATTCATTTTTCCATACAAAAAAGAATAAGAAGAAGAAAATAATCTGATAATTCTTCTTCTTACCTTATTATTTACGAACCCTAGTTTGAAAATTCATAACTTTTCACCAACTTATCCGAAAAATATGGTTGATACTTTGTTAAAAAGATAATTTTAAGACCTTTTTAACAATATATTATATGTAATATATAAATTAAAACTATGGTCACAAGAGCAACATTATTGATATTCGTTTGTGGTTTTTTGGCATTTATTTAGGTCAAAAATTCAAAAAAGCTTCATAAAAATTATTTTGATGTCTCAAATTATAATTTTGCATTATTTTTATATTTTATATTTTTATAAACACACAAAGTTTTCTCAAAGAAGTAATTTCCTGCAAGTTTGCACGCTCTACAGCATGTGCTGCCGGTCTAAGAATGCCTTTATAAAAAAATTTTAAAAATTGCTTAAAATAGCTTTAAAATGACAAAAAATGATAATAGGGTAAAGGAACCTATTTATCGGCGTATCCTAATTATCGGCCTATTTTGAAAATTACAAATTTATCACTTAACTCATTCTATTGATAAACTAGTGATTTATTATGACAATATATGATATTTAAACACTATTTAGCATCCCATTAGAACAGCAGAGTCTTTATTTTACGCGAAATGTTCATTTTTTCAATTTTCCAAGATTAATAGAAAATTTTGCAATATTTTCATTTGACGATTTTTCACTAAATTTATTCACTTTTCACTCTGTCATTGACTTTATAGAACTACACTTTTCTCGAATTGTACATTACAATGATTATTTTTTAATTTAAATGATTATTAATGAGCTAAATTAAGTGAAACTTGATTGAACCTATTTATCGGCGTATTTGGAACCTAATTATCGGCGTATAAAAATTGCGATTTTAGTTGCGCTTCTTGAAAAAAATTACAGAGGTCGTCGGCAAAAATCAAAACAAAAAAATTTCGAAATTAAATTTTCTCATTTGAAATCAATTTTCTTAATATTTATCATAGTGAATATATATAATGTCTTTAGGAAGTGATAATAAGTGAAAATGAATAGTTCTAAATAGTGTTTTAAATATTTATTGCAAAAAGTGTTATGTAAACAAATAGGACGATAATTAGGTTCCATACGCCGATAATTAGGTTCCGTATTCAAAAGTGAAATTGTGACTAAACTATTTATCGCTCTCTTTTAAATAATGATACAAATAAAAGTGCTTCACATTCTACATTCAATATTTCAAACAGAATGGAAATCGGATTTAAATTAAGTGAAATATAGTGTTTTGAAATTTTTTTTTTTTCAAAATACGCCGATAAATAGGTTCCTTTACCCTATATGCAAAAAAATAGATTTTTCAGATTTCAATGCTGAATAGAATTCAAAAATAATTTAACGTAAATTTAAATACTTAATATCAGAAAAAATTTTTTAATGAGTATCACGAGATGTCCAAAAAGTCCACATACATTTCTATGTGGATTTTTTGAAAATCACTGATGTTCAAAATATCCACAGAAAAATTTGTGGAGATTTTGAACTGCAATGATTTTCAAAATGTTCCACATATAAATGTATGTGGTTTTTTTGAACAACAATGATGTTCAAAAAGTCCACATACATTTATATGTGGATTTTTTGAAAATCACTGATGTTCAAAAAGTCCACATACAAATGTATGTGGATTTTTTGGAAAGTCGTGATTTTCAAAATTTTATATTTGTGGACTTTTTGAACAATGTGGTGGACTTTTTGAGCTGTGGATGATTGGAACACCACCATGTTCCTAAATCGGACATAAATGTTCCTAATGTGGACACAATTTTTATTTATTTTTGCATTTATTCTTTAATTAGGATGAGCTCACTTCAAATACTTACAAATTATGATAAGATTGAATAGCAATAAATTTTATTTAGAAACAATATTCACTTTATAATAATTTAAAAAAGCGAGAATGTTCATTTTAAAAATATGAAAATTTTCTTAGAAAATTTTTGTTTTATTCTATTCGTAGATTCTAACTGTAATAAATATATTAGAATTTACGACAATTTTTACAAAAAGTTTAAAACGATACTAGCGCCCCCAACTAAAAACAAATTAAACTTGAGTGTCCGATTTAGGAAAATTTTTGTGTCCACTTTAGGAACAGTCATATTTTGGCTTCAGAGACAAAATAGATGGAAAATAAAAGTGAAATCATAAACTACGAGTTTTGTTTAATTATATTAATTCATTTTAATGACAGAAAAGTATATGAAAGTGAAGAATTTTGTGAGATAAACAAAAAAAATTTTTTGTATGAAAAATTTCAATTGGCATTTTCGATGGGAAATCATTTTTAAATCGCAAGTATAATCATTAGAAAGCAATCTTAAGAGCTTGATTCAAATAGCCTAATCAAAAGATATACGATATATCATCTCAAAGGTTGATAATTTGATTGTTTAAAAAAAAGTGTCCACTTTAGGAACTGTCCGATTTAGGAATCTTTACCCTAATTTAAATTTAATGAAGGGCAGGAAACTCGCACAAAGACTTTATTATGAATATAAAAAACTTTCTGAGGAGTTCAAATATTTTACCTGTTTTTTTTCTATCAAAATCTTCCTTAAAGTATTTAAAATTCTCTAATAAATATTTAAAATGTTTTTATTTCTTTCTTTCATTTAAAAAATTAAAATTATATGATACATGAAATTTCACTGATGTTTGATATATGTATACAAAGTTTTGACCATTGCCGTAAAATAAGAAAAAATATGGCAAATAACACCTTGAGTATATGACGACAATAAACCGTTAAAAATTTTTAAAAATGCTCAATAATAAAATTTTGGCAAAAGAAAAATTTTAACTTTTTTTAAATTTAAAAATAATATGACTTTTATGCGACTTAAAATAAATTATTTAATTTCAGAAGCAATTTGAATATAAATGCCAAAAATCCTATTTTTCTTTTAAATAAAGTATTTTTCATCACTTGCAGTTCTTGCTTTCTCATCTATTGAGCAACAAAGCATATTCATATGATTCTACAAGTGAAATACAAAACTGAAATTAAAATTTATATGCCAGTCACGAGTGGTAAAGAAGATGGTAAGACAAAAAGTAAAAATGAGATAACAAGAAATTATTAAAACTTAAAAGCGAGAAGTAAAATGAGATGAAACAAAATAAGTGACAGTTCTTGTGTGACAAATTGCATTTGGAAAGTTTCATGAAAATGAAAAAGAAAAAGTTCTTGTGGGAAAATAAAAATTCTGAAGAAGATGAATGGAACTTTTCAATGCATATTTCACATAAATAGTTTTTTCCCATTTCAAATTACTTAATTTAAATTTTACTTTTTGTATGACTTTTTCAAATCAAATTTTCATTTTTGCTGTTTCACATAGAAATGAAGAGAAGAAGAAGAAAATCTCAATTACATTCCGCTTCTGTACGTCACAGTGGAAGCACAAAATGAGATGTCTTGCGTGACTACTTTATTGCAATATTTTGCGCTATTACAAACAACTATGTTAGCTGTATCATGCAATTTAGCAAACATAAGGAAACGAGAAATTTTAACATGCGAAGTTTTTTCTTTGCTTTAGGAAAGCAAATATTTTAATGGATTTTTACGTTTGCCTTGATTTTTCTTTTCAAAATCTTTTTCTTACTAAATGTCAATTTATCATCTAGAAAATTTTTCTAAAAATCAATTTATCCAAAAAAAAAAACAACCAAAAAGAAATTCTATTCAATTTTAAGTCAATGGAAAAAGAAACCAAAAATTAAATGACTTGAAAATGTTTTTGGAAAGTTTTACAAAGTGACTATTTCTTATTTTAATCGTTTATTTGCTAGACTACTTTTTGTGCTTTTAATGTCTTTGAGCTATGTTTGCTTTGATTTGAGGAAAAAAGAGAAAAATAGGGAAAGGAAGTCTAAAGATTTTTCAAGGAAATGTTTCGATTGGAAACTTTTGAGAAAAAGGAAATAATAAAATACTTCCTAATTAAAAGAAAAACAAGAACATTTATTTATATCAGAAAGTGTTCTTAAAGTCTCAAAGTTGTTTTCTTATAAATAAAATTAATTTTAACTCAAATCCTGATGGAATTTTAAGAGGTTTAGAGGTGATTGATAGGTCTTGACATGTAGGTAAGCCATCAAAAGAGTTTTTTGGGTAAGTGTTGACCCAAAGGTGGTCCACCACATGGTTCATCACATGGACAAAAAAATATTTTTCCCAAAAGTCTTAAAATGTCATGAAACGTCGAGAAAATATATAGAAATAATTTTTACAAAAACGACTTGTCGCTAAGAAAATAGCACTAAAAATATGTGAAATTTTGTTACCAAACATACTGATCTGTTAGGCAAAAAATGCGCTCTAATCATCCGACCATCCAAGGTATCGAGATTGAAATATTTTTTGAGTTATTAAATGAAACTTTATTTTTGGAATCAAAAATTGTCAAGGCCTGAGAACTTTTTTGATTATTTTTTTGATTATTCGCATCAAGTTACCTTTTTTTTCGAAAAAATAAAAAAATCAAGACTGGACTTTTACAAAAATAGCAATAGTTTCTATACAGTATTTGAAAGCCACAAAATTCATTTTGATTCCTGTTTCTTTTGGTTTCTTTCTTTAAAGCTATTAAGATAATTTTTAGGACTTATAGAAAAAAGAAAAAACGCATAATCAAAATCCAGGGGTATTCACGAGTTAGCTATCAATGGTTTTTCTCAGTTTTTTCTAGTATTTTCTAGCTATTTGTAGTTTTTAGAGTGTTTTTTCGCTATCTCATAGCTATTGTCAGTTTTTTCTAGCTATTTCTAGCTATTTGTAGCTTTATAGTAGTTTTTTTTAGTTTTTTGTAGTTTTTATTGCTATTTATAGTTTTTTATAGTTTTTTTCTAGCTATTCTCAGTTTTTTGTAGTTTTTTCTAGCTATTGTCAGTTTTTCATAGTTTTTTGTAGCTATTTGTAGTTTTTTGTAGTTTTTCATAGCTATTTGTTGCTATATTTATTAAAAATAATTATGCACTAGCTTTAAAATTTCTTGAAAATATAATTTCAAAATATTATTTTTCAACAATAGTAGCCTAAATATAACTATTCTACCAAAAAATCGGTTAAAATTTAGTCGAAAAATGTATGTTTGAAGTAAAAAAAAATTATTTCTTGATTTAATATTTCAGACAATCAACAATGAGAGCAAAAGTCATACGAACAATATGATTTTAGTGTAGTTTTCTCACTTACTAAAACCGTTTTTAATTGTGATCAAACTTTTGTATGTAGTTAATCAAGCACGTTCATTTAAAACACTTTTTTGAAGTCTATTATAATAATAAATTCACAATTTTGATTCAGATACGGCATATAACTTTCGACCTACGAAATCAAAATTCTGATAAAAATTCTATTTGATACAAATTCCCAATAAACACTACATTATTTTTCATTTTTCTCTTACTTTTGACATTTTCATTGTCTAACATTATTCACTGTTGATGATTTTAATTGATTTAAATGAATAAAAATTGAAATACTTGCAAAAATTATTTTAAAATTGAAGCATACAATTTTTTCTTACGACTTTTCAAAATCTCGAAAGCACAATTTTGTTGCATGAAAAGTGTAAACAAATAGCTAAAAACTTATATGACTGCATATTTTATAATATCCATGAAAATGGAAACGATAGAAATTATGATATTTGATAGTAAAAACTATCGTGATAGATTTCAACAATTTCTATCGCATGAAGTAGATAGAAATTCGATAGAAAAATATCGCATTTTTTTAATATCGCGATAGTGCTCAATTTTGGAATTTCTTTTGCGATAGTCCATATAAATTTGATTTCTATCGCGATAGGAAATGTTACTATCAGAAATTTATTAAAATTTTTCATGATAGTACTATCATATGATAGAAGCTATCACAATAGCTGATAGTTCGATAGATTTTACTATTGAATTTCTATCGGAATAGGAAAATCTATCTCATTGGAGTGTTTAGATTTTTGTGTAAAGTGAGAAAATGAAAAGAAAGAAGCATAAGTGTTTAATAATTGATTTCATTTTTGAAATTTATTATGCAGTATAAAACGTTTAATTTAAATTTGCAATGATTTAAAGTCATTAGTTGAATGAAAGTAAACTGTTATAGATGAATTATCAAATTTTCAAAATAGATCGAAACTTATATGCCTTTACCATAATAAAATTATTTACACATCAAAAGTTTCAATATTAATCTAAATTTGACAACTATACAATATAAAAATTCAATAGAGTAAATTATCGAGTTTTGGGACACTTTTTCAACATTTTTTAATAAAATGTCATAAATCTTCTTTTATAACTGCTTTGTAGCATTAAGATATGAATACTTAAAAGAAGATTGAAGCTCCCTTTATTTGTATGTGAAGTCTGAAGAGCTAGACTGCATTAAAAAGATATAAGCTGATTTGTAATGTATCAATTTTCAGAACAGTAAATTATTTTGCAAAGTTTTCGTCATAAAATTACTTCATTTACATAGAGATCTGTTTAATTATTATAATAAAGTCATTACTGAATAGCGTAATCAATCAGTAGTCTCTAATTGGAGAAAAATTGATTTTAAAATTGAGAAATTTTTGTTTTTTTTATTTTTTTAAACAAATTAGTAAAAAATTAATGAATGTAAACAAAACTTTTCCAAAAATTGATACAGTTTCCAATTCGATAATTTAAAAAATCATAATTTTAAAGTCATTTGTAAGTTTATACAAGAAAGTGGAGAATATTAACTAGTTTACTTGTTGACCTACAATAACTCAAAGTTGACAACCAAATGAAAATAGCAAAATGAAAACAAACCAAATTTTCAAATGCTTCAAATATATCGAATAAAGCTCCTAGATGTTGTAAAACAAGTTTTCTGCTTATTTAATGATTATTCAATACATCTCTTTAAAGGTAGAAGCTCAATTCGTAGCAAAAAATTTGGTTTTTTACATTTTGTCTTTAGGTTTTGTGGTCAATTTTAACTTCTTGTAAGTCAGGAACTAGATAAGCTAGAGTTCTACAGTTTGTTAATAAATTTAAAAACGACTCAAATATTATGATTCGCATCAGGAAATGATGCAACTTCTACAGATTCAAAGATTATTTATGTAAAATATAAAAAAATTTGTTGTTACCGGCAGCCATATTAAATTTTCCTCTTGTATGGTTGTCAAATTTAGACTTAATTTTTTAACTTTTGATGTGAAAACAATTTTATTACTTCTTTTTGAAGATTTATAAGCAGAGTTGTTACAGGCGAAAATACAGGCGGCCTGTAAAAAAGGCACGCATGTGAAAAAGGCCGCCTGTGAAAAAAATTTGACAGGCGGCCTTTTTTCACAGCCGCCTTTTTTGACAGGCCGCCTTTTTCACAGGCCCGCTGTCAAAAAAAGGCCGCCTGTGACAGGCGAACAGGCGACAGGCGAAAATTTTTTTCGTCGGAAAAATCAAACCTGTGGTTTTTTGGTTGTGTAAATTATAAAATAGTATGGGAAAAATATTTTTTTGATTTTTTTCAAAAAATTTCGATTTTTCCCGGCCCAAAAACTGTTCTTCACTTGCATTTCTGTCTTTTTTGTGTTTGAAAATTCATAACTTTTCACCAACTTATTTGAAAAATAAGATTGATAGCTTGTTAGAAAGATAATTTTAAGTTCTTTTTAACGATATAATATATGTAATATAAAAACTTAAAACTATGGTCACAAGAGCGCAGTTATTGAAGTCACTATGAGATTTTTTGGCATTTAATTAAGTCCAAAATTCGAAAAAGTTTCAGAAAAATTATTTTAGTATCTTAAAATATTGTTTTATACTCTTTTTATACGAAACACACAAAATTTTTCCGCAAAATCAATGTGCAACAAGAGTGCATGCCATAAGGCATGTGCTGCCAGTCTGAGGAAGTCTTTATAAAAAAATTTTTAAAATTGCTTAAAATAGCTTTAAAATGATAAGAAATGATAAAATATGCAATAAAATTGATTTTTTAGATAAAAATTCGTAGAGGAAAGTGCATCGAAATTTTCTTCAAAAATGCAAATTTTCATAATTTCTCTGAATTTTGAGTTGTGATTTAAAAATGAAATTTTATCTAAAAAATCAATTTTATTGCATATTTTATCATTTCTTATCATTTTAAAGCTATTTTAAGCAATTTTAAAAATTTTTTATAAAGACTTCCTCAGACTGGCAGCACATGCCTTATGGCATGCACTCTTGTTGCACATTGATTTTGCGGAAAAATTTTGTGTGTTTCGTATAAAAAGAGTAAAAACATATTTTTAAGATACTAAAATAATTTTTCTGAAACTTTTTCGAATTTTGGACTTAATTAAATGCCAAAAAATCCCTTGTGATGTCAATAATTGTGCTCTTGTGACCATAGTTTTAAGTTTTTATATTACAATAATATATTATTAAAAAGGACTTAAAATTATCTTTCTAACAAGCTATCAATCATATTTTTCGAATAAGTTGGTGAAAAGTTATGAATTTTCAAACACAAAAATAGACAGAAATGCAAGTGAAGAACAGTTTTTGGGCCGGGAAAAATCGAAATTTTTGAAAAAAATCAAAAAATATTTTTCCCATACTATTTAATAATTATCATACTCAAAAAAATTAAAAAAATAAAATTTTAAAAAATTCAATTTTTTTTCGCCTGTCGCCTGTAACAACTCTGTTTATAAGTTTCAAACGATTAGATTATACAATTTAAGAGAAATAAACAAAAAAAATCGTAAACATGCGTTTATTCAATATCATGAAACTTAGAACCAAATTGCTGTCAAAATCATCAAAGAATGCATCAAGAAAAACGATGAAAAAATCATATAAAATGACAAAACACTACAAAATTCTTGATGTTTATATGTGTCCTTTGAGATTTAAAATGGATAGTTGTTTTCAAAACATAAGTTATCTTTTTCTTATCAAAAGTTTTTTTTTTCGAAACAAAAAAGAAATTTTTATCAATTATCCCATATATTCAAAACTTAAAATTTACAAATTTTGCAAGATTTCATTATTTTTACCTTAGATATTCTCAAAAAATAAAAGAAAAAGTACAAAAAGATTAGAAAAAGTTTTTAAATTGGCTAGTTCTTTCGAAGAAAAAATTTAAAACTTTTTAGTTTTTTGTAGTTTTCGTTAGCTATTTGTAGCTATTTTTCGCTATTTTTAGCTATTTTTTGCTATTTGTAGTTTTTTTGTAGCTATTTTGTAGTTTTTTGTAGTTTTTTGTAGCTATTTGTAGTTTTTTGTAGCTATTTATGGTTTTTTGTAGTTTTTTCTAGCTATTTGTTGCTATTTTTTTATTCGTGAATACCCTGGATCAAATAATCAAAAAATAATCAAAATAATCAAAGAGTCTCACGCCTTGAAAATTGTAGATTTTTAGAAAAAGATTTTTCAATACAATATTAATTAATGTATTTTAAAGAGCATTCCAACAACTTTTTTTCATTATTTCTGTAACTGCTTTCAATAAAATTAATAATTTTGCCTCGAGATTTTTTGTTCTTTATGAAAATTTTGTTTTTTCAACGGAACTTTGTTAAAAATAATTTTAATCTAGGGCTTGATGGTATGCAAACAAATGTGTGCAAATTTAAAATAAAAGTATAAAACTATTTCTAATTGGGATGAAACAAAAAATATTTCATCAGATTCATGTTTTTGCAGTTAAAATTAAAACTAAACAAAACTTCTTCTTTTGTACTAAATGCACAGAAAAAAACAGAAGTTATAAAAAATGAAAAAGAAAGAATTTTCATTAACTTTTCATATTTTTGCATACAGAGAGAGAGAGAGAGAGAAAGAGAGTTATGACAACATTATTCATCTCCAATATCTTATTCTGTGTGGATTTTTTTCATTAAATTAGAAAAGCGGGACTAACTTCATTGTATTCGACAAGCGACATGCTGAGTTGTGCAATAAGATGCTGTCAATGCTATTGAATGCATGACATTGAAAAGATGCAAATTAGAAGTGTGATTTAATCAACAATAGCTTGCTGATGGTTATCATGTCGACAAGAAAGAAAATTGATTTTATAAAGTTATAAAAATTTTATCACCATTTTACGGTGCTAACAAAAAACGAATTGAATTTCATTGTCCATAATGCGAAAATGTTCTCATATGAGTTCAAATAAAAATGAGAATAATCATCAGACTGACATCAGAAAGAAGGCAGAAAATTGAATTTTTATGCTTTGAGCTGGACACGTTTGTAGGATGAAAAAGAAAAGTTGAAGGTAAGTAAATATAAATTGTAATAAATGGACAGTTGTCCTTTTTTTCTGTATACATCCAACATTGAGGGCGGCATGAAACTCAATCTTAAAAAAATTGTTTCTTCCTACTTGTCTTTAATCAGATTTTCCATCCCTTTTTTAATGTTACTTGTTTGTGAATCTAATATTTCATTTTCATAAGCTTCCATCACCTTTTTTTTCTCATCGTCCTTGAACAAATATGATTCTAAATAAAATTTTCTCACAAATGATGCTTCAGCTATGATAAAAATGAGTTGAAAAATATAAAATAATAAAAAACATGAAAGATGAAGCTTTGTGAGATAAAAAATGATGAAAAACAGTTGGAAAAAGGTGCAGGAAATTTTTTTTTATTATATTAAAGAAATTGTCTAAATGATGTTTCTAGATGAAAATTCAAAATAGGCGTATCAAAAAGTTCAACTTCTGCTAAAGAAATTTTTCATTTAACAACAAAAATTAATGAAAATATTAGTATCATAGTACTTTCTTGTATCTTTGTGAATTTTTTAAAATTTTATAAGATTACTTTTAAATAGGACTTTTAAATTATACTTGTTGCGCAAACATTTTTTCTTGTCAACACAACAAAATGTTGCAAATGATTGCAGAGCCATCTGTAGCAAAAAACTTGAAATTAATTTCCTTTAATAACCATTAAAATGACCATACATTTTAAAAGATTTATCTGATTTTTCAAGGCCTGAGAACTTTTTTGATTATTTTTTTGATTATTCGCATCAAGTTACTTTTTTTTCGAAAAAAATAAAAAAAATCAAGACTGGACTTTTACAAAAATAGCAATAGTTTCTATACAGTATTTGAAAGCCACAAAATTCAATTAATTCCTGTTTCTTTTGGTCATAGCTTTCTTTAAGCTATTAGATAATTTTTAGGACTTATAGAAAAAGAGAAAAACGCATAATCAAAATAATCAAAATAATCAAAAAATAATCAAAATAATCAAAGAGTTCTCACGCCTTGTGGATTTTTAATGATATCTAATCAGTTTCTTTTTTTTAATCTAAATTTAATTAAATTAACAGAAAAAATTCAAAAATTAGAATTAAAATCTGTACTGTGTGTACAGACAAAAGAGCAAGTAAGAAAATAATAGAATGTCAATCGGCAATTCGGACCGTTACAATTCAAATTACAGATGGCGCTTTTTTTAGAATTTTGAACAAGAAAAATATTATTTTGAACAAAAACAAAATAAAAATTTGCAATTATTTCTATATTAACTGATATTTCATGCTCCTAATTATTAAATTATGTTTTAGACGATACATTAAATAGAGAATTCATTGAAATATTGGTAAAAATAATTTTATATTTTATGATTTTCAAAAAAGGGCCAAAAGACACGATTGACACATTCTATTATTTCTTGGAGCATTGTTTTTATGTCATAACTCAGGTTATGAGTGTTAAAATCAAATAAATAATATTTTTTTGTCAAATTTGTCAAATTTTTTGTCAAATAAAAACATAGATACAACATACGAATAAACTCATTCAATAAATTTCAATTTCTCTTTCCAAACTATCAAAAAATCTTTTTACAAAAATTTGCATTTATTTCAATCTTTTCATATTACGAAAACTTCTTCGACATCAAACAGCTATTTATGGCTTTAAACTTTTTCTTCATTCCACCTGTCGATGAGAATGAAACTTTTTCGACCTCCATTTTGACTAGAGAGAAAAAATGTTGAAATTTTGTAAATATAGAAAAAAGTTTGTTTTTCAAGTAGGAAAGTTTTTAGGGCAATTTTCAGATTGAAATCAACCTTTTAAGGTAATGATAAATTGCTTTCTCTGCTCTATTTACAGAATGACAAAATCAAATAAGTTTTGTATCTTTAAGAGCTAAGAATAAGAAGAAATTTTATCAATTTTGAATGATTGTATTTTAAGCAATTTTTTTCTTTCTTGCTTTTTAATGACTATAAGATGAGGGTAGAAAAAGAAATTGATAATAGAATTGGTGTAGGAAGATTTAATGACCAATGAATAATTAAAAAGTAAATTTAATGCGTAGGATGAGACTTTGAATGACAAGAGTCAGCTTTATTTTTAAATCTAAATTAACCTCAACTTTTTCCAAATTTTAAACCACAAAATAGGAAAAAAGAATTAGCACTTTAAAAATTTAATGAAATTCTAAAGTCAATATAACTTTTTTACCAACTTAGAAATGTGTGAAATGAAATTGAAGTGCTGAATCTTTAACGTAAAAAAGAAAAAGGGATTTGTTTGAAGAATATTTTTTATCAGTAAACGAATGACATTATCGAACAGACATTCGTGCTTTTTTTTTCCTTATCGAATCTCGTAAAATCAAGAAGAAATGAAAAAAAAGTTTGAAATTTCAGTCATCCTTAATTTGATTGATGACTTACGATAGATAGAAAAAAAAAGAAATTTAAAAATTAAAAAGAATGATGAAGCATTAAAAAAGATGATGAAAAATACCTTGTAGTGGTTGAAAATGAATAATAAAAATTTTAATTTGATTAGTTAAATTTTGCAAAAACGCACTAAAAACATGTAGACAAAAAAAAAAGTTTTACTTATTTTACATTCACCTTAATTAAACAAAATCTAAACCTAAAAATTTCTCATTCATTGACTACAAAAAAATTAAGCCTAATCCATTAAAAACACTTCAATTACTCTGTCTCATTCATTCACAATTTTTGTCATCGAACGACAATTAATCACCCGATAAAGTGGATTCTTTCTTTTTTTCTTTACTTTATTGCAAGTGAAATCGATGGAAAAATATTATTGAACGTAGCTGTGTTATAAATCGAAACATTTTAATGTGACAGATGAAATTTCATCATTCAACTTGAATTAAAAAAGAAACAAAAAGATTGAAGTGAGAAAAAAAATTATCAAACTTTTATTTGATGAATTTTTTTATTATTCTTTTTGAAAAATCTCTCTATTCTTATTTTTTCTGCCTCATAACAAAAAATTGTCAATTTTACAGTCACATTAATCTCAATTTCTTATTTTTTTTCGTCTCTTTTTTTCTATCGTAAATTGATTTTTTTCTCTTTTTTATCTCTCATATTTGAAAGGCACAATAAATTATGTGTCATTTCACAGTAAGATGAGAAGAAGAAAGGAACAAAAAAGTTTGTTCTTGTCATTTTTGTTTTTCTTTTTATTTTCAAGGTAGAAAAATTTATCTTCAAAAAATTAGAAGCAGAAAAGTTAAATTTTTGAAATTTTTTAATTCATCTGCATTTGAAAAAATTTTTGATTATGACATTTGTAAAATTATTTTTTATTTTCGTTGTTTTCATAACGTAAGGGTAAATGATCGAATTTCGGACACTTGACTTTTTTTTACTCACAAAAAATTCAAAAAATCTTTTTATTGAATTTTATTTTATACAATGATTTATACATGAAATGAAAGCAATAATTTTCAACATCATTCAAATAGCTATTTTAGAGCCAGCAATCTTTATTTAAAGAGAAATCAACTCAAACAAAAATTGATCAAATTTTCGGACAAAAAATCAATTTTCCGGACACTTGAGATTTTCAAAAAATACGTTAAAAACCATTCAATATTTTCACAATTTTACTCTAGTTCTTGACCTATTTTCATTGCAAATTAACTCAATCGTTTATTAATTTAATAAACTTTCATTTCCAAACTTTTGATATGCTTTAAAAGCACTCAAAATGAATTTCAATAATTTTTTATAAGAAATCTTGTCCGATTTTCATTTTATCTTTATTTAAGGTTTCTTAAATGTATCCACTATATTTCAGAGTCCTTTAATCATAAACAATCATATTTCATAACATTTCATAGCTTTATTATCCTCAATTAATGATTTTTCCTAATTTTCAAATATTTTGTAGTGTCCGAAATATTGATCAATTCAAAAGTTTAGTTCTTTTCTCGTAATTAAAAAGTAGCTAGCTTTATTTCTGTATTTCTTAATTATAAAGTGGAGCAAAAGCTTTATTTCCATACATTTCAATTGGTGATTGTGATAGTTTTTGATGAAGAAATAAATTAAATTGTAATCGGACATTTTTGTGAAAAATATTATCCAAAAAAATTTTCAAGTCAACAAAATATTCGGACAATTGGATTCTTCACTCATTTGAAGTTATTTGATTCAGTGCAGATATTGTCAAATAAATAATATGGACAATTCGGTTTTTTTTTTTTAAATTTTTTCCAAAAATTGAAAAAGGTAAAATTTTTTTGGCTTGGAGGAATTGTATAGGTTTGATTATTTTAAAAAAAAAAAGAAAAAATCTCTGTGTCCTCGGATAGGGTAAAGGTTCCTAAATCGGACACTTTTTCAGAAATTTTTACTTTAATCTTCAATAACTTTTAAATTATTCATCTGATTTTAGTTCTGTTTGAAATAATAAATCAGAACAAGCTCGTAGTTTCATTATAGCAACATAATAATGCTCAACTTAGAGTCATTTAATCGCAATTAGCTAAAATGTTGTGTTTTCTAAAGTGGACACTGATGTTCCTAAATCGGACATAAATGTTCCTAAAGTAGACACAATTTTTATTTATTTTTGCATTTATTCTTTAATTAGGATGAGCTCACTTCAAATACTTACAAATTATGATAAGATTGAAAAGCAATAAAGTTTATTTAGAAACAATATTCACTTTATAATAATTTAAAAAAGCGAGAATGTTCATTTTAAAAATATGAAAATTTTCTTAGAAAATTTTTGTTTTATTCTATTCGTAGATTCTAACTGTAATAAATATATTAGAATTTACGACAATTTTTACAAAAAGTTTAAAACGATACTAGCGCCCCCAAACTAAAAACAAATTAAACTTGAGTGTCCACTTTAGGAACATTTTTGTGTCCACTTTAGGAACAGTCATATTTTGCTTAATAATTTGCTTCAGAGACAAAATAGATGGAAAATAAAAGTGAAATCATAAACTACGAGTTTCGTTTAATTATATTAATTCATTTTAATGACAGAAAAGTTATATGAAAGTGAAGAATTTTGTGAGATAAACAAAAAAAAATTTTTTTATGAAAAATTTCAATTGGCATTTTCGATGGGAAATCATTTTTAAATCGCAAGTATAATCATTAGAAAACAATCTTAAGAGCTTGATTCAAATAGCCTAATCAAAAGATATACGATATGATCATCTCATAAGTTGATAATTTGATTGTTTAAAAAAAAGTGTCCACTTTTAGGAACTGTCCGATTTAGGAATCTTTACCCTAATTTAAATTTAATGAAGGGCAGGAAACTCGCACAAAGACTTTATTATGAATTATAAAAAACTTTCTGAGGAGTTCAAATATATTTTATCTGTTTTTTTTCTATCAAAATCTTCCTTAAAGTATTTAAAATTCTCTAATAAATAATTAAAATGTGTTTTATTTCTTTCTTCATTTAAAAAATTAAAAATTATATGATACATGAAATTTCACTGATGTTTGATATATGTTATACAAAGTTTTGACCATTGCCGTAAAATAAGAAAAAATATGGCAAATAACACCATTGAGTATATGACGACAATAAACCGTTAAAAATTTTTTAAAATGCTCATAATAAAATTTTGGCAAAAGAAAAATTTTAATTTCTTTTTAATTTAAAAATAATATGACTTTTATGTGACTTAAAATAAATTATTTTAATTTCAGAAGCAATTTGAATATAAATGCCAAAATCTTATTTTTTCTTTTAAATAAAGTATTTTTCATCACTTGCAATTCTTGCTTTTCTCATCTATGAGCAACAAAGCATATTAATATGATTCTACAAGTGAAATACAAAACTGAAAATTTAAAATTTTATGCCACTCACGAGTGGTAAAGAAGATGGTAAGACAAAAAGTAAAAATGAGATAACAAGAATTTATAAAACTTAAAAAGCGAGAAGTAAAATGAGATGAAACAAAATAAGTGACAGCTAGTTCTTTGTGTGACAAATTGCATTTGGAAGTTTCATGAAAATGAAAAAGAAAAAGTTCTTGTGTGGAAAATAAAAATTTGAAGAAGATGAATGGAACTTTTCAATGCATATTTCACATAAATAGTTTTTCCCATTTCAAATTATGTAATTTAAATTTTACTTTTTGTATGACTTTTTCAAATCAAATTTTCATTTGCTGTTTCACATAGAAATGAAGAGAAGAAGAAAAAAATCTCAATTACATTCCGCTTCTGTACGTCACAGTGGAAGCACAAAATGAGATGTCTTGCGTGACTACTTTATTGCAATATTTGTGCTATTACAAACAACTATGTTAGCTGTTATCATGCAATTTAGCAAACATAAGGAAACGAGAAATTTTAACATGCGAAGTTTTTTCTTTTGCTTTAGGAAAGCCAAATATTTTAATGGATTTTTCGTTTGCCTTGATTTTTCTTTTCAAAATCTTTTTCTTACTAATGTCAATTTATCATCTAGAAAATTTTCTAAAAATCAATTTATCCAAAAAATAAAACAACCTAAAAAGAAATTCTATTCAATTTTAAGTCAATGGAAAAAGAAACCAAAAATTAAATGACTTGAAAAATGTTTTTGAAAAGTTTTACAAAGTGACTATTTCTTATTTTTATTCGTTTATTTGCTAGATAACTTTTTGCTGCTTTAATGCTCTTTGAGCTATTTGATGCTTTGATTTGAGGAAAAAAGGAGAAAAATAGGGAAAGGAATCTAAAGATTTTTCAAGGAAATGTTTAGATTGGAAACTTTTGAGAAAAAGGAAATAATAAAATACCTTCCTATTTAAAAAGAAACAAAGATCATTTATTTATATCAGAAAGTGTTCTTAAATCTCAAAGTTGTTTTCTTATAAATAAAATTAATTTTAACTCAACATCCTGATGGAATTTTAAGAGGTTTAGAGGTGATTGATAGGTCTTGACATGTAGGTTAAGCCATCAAAAGAGTTTTTTGGGTAAGTGTTGACCCAAAGGTGGTCCACCACATGCATGTCCATCACATGGACCAAAAAATATTTTTCCAAAAAGTCCTTAAAATGTCATGAAACGTCGAAGAAACCATGTCAGAATTTTTTTTTTAAAAAAATTGACATGTCCCTAAGAAAATAGGACTAAAAATATGTGAAATTTTTGTTACCAAACATATTGATACTGTTAAGGCAAAAAATGCGCTCTAATCATCCGACCATCCAAGGTATCGAGATTGAAATATTTTTGAGTTATTAAATGAAACTTTATTTTTGGATTCAAAATTGTAGATTTTTAGAAAAAGATTTTTCAATACCATATATAATTAATGTATTTTTAAAGAGCATTCCAACAAACTTTATTTTCATTATTTCTGTAACTGCTTTCAATAAAATTAATAAATTGCCCTCGAGATTTTTTGTTTTTTTTATGAAAATTTTGTTTTTTCAACGGAACTTTGTTAAAAATAATTTTAATCTAGGGGCTTGATGGTATGTAAAACAAATGTGTGCAATTCTTAAAATAAAAGTTAAAACTATTTCTAATTGGGATGAAACAAAAAATATTTCATCAGATTCATGTTTTTGCAGTTAAAATTAAAACTAAACAAAACTTCTTCTTTTGTACTAAATGCACAGAAAAAAAACAGAAGTTATAAAAAATGAAAAAGAAAGAATTTTCATTAACTTTTCATATTTTGCATACAGAGAGAGAGAGAGAGAGAGAAGAGAAAGAGAGTTATGACAACATTATTCATCTCCAATATTTTTATTCTGTGTTGATTTTTTTCATTTAAATTAGAAAAGCGGGACTAACTTCATTGTATTCGACAAGCGACATGCTGAGCTGTGCAATAAGATGCTTGTCAATGCTATTGAATGCATGACGTTGAAAAGATGCAAATTAGAAGTGTGATTTAATCAACAATAGCTTGCCTGATGGTTATCATGTCGACAAGAAAGAAAATTGATTTTATAAAGTTATAAAAATTTTATCACCATTTTACGGTGCTAACAAAAAACGAATTGAATTTCATTGTCATAATGCGAAAATGTTCTCATATGAGTTCAAATAAAAATGAGAATAATCATTGAGACTGACATCAGAAAGAAGGCAGAAAATTGAATTTTTTAGCTTTGAGCTGGGACACTGTTGTAGGATGGAAAAAGAAAAGTTGAAGGTAAGTAAATATAAATTGTAATAAATGGACAGTTGTCCTTTTTTCTGTATACATCCAACATTTGAGGGCGGCATGAAACTCAATCTTAAAAAAATTGTTTCTTCCTACTTGTCTTTAATCAAGATTTTCCATCCCTTTTTTTAATGTTACTTGTTTGTGAATCTAATATTTCATTTCATAAGCTTCCATCACTTTTTTTTTCTCATCGTCCTTGAACAAATATGATTCTAAATAAAATTTTCTCACAAATGAGTAGGCTTCAGCTATGATAAAAATGAGTTGAAAAATAATAAAATAATAAAAACATGAAAGATGAAGCTTTGTGAGATAAAAAAATGATGAAAAAACAGTTGGAAAAAGGTGCAGGAAATTTTTTTATTTATTTGAAAGAAAATTGTCTAAATGATTTTCTAGATGCAAAATTCAAAATAGGCGTATCAAAAAGTTCAACTTCTGCTAAAGAAATTTTTCATTTAACAACAAAAAGATTAATGAAAATATTAGTATCATAGTACTTTTCTTGTATCTTTGTGATTTTTTTAAAATTTTATAAGATTACTTTAAATAGGACTTTTAAAAATTATACTTGTTGCAGCAACATTTTTTCTTGTCAAACCACAACCAAAATGTTGCAAATGATTGTAAGAGCCATCTGTCGCAAAACTTGAAATTAATTTCCCTTTAATAACCATTAAAATGACCATATATTTTAAAAGATTTATCTGATTTTAATGATATCTAATCAGTTTCTTTTTTAATTCTAAATTTTAATTAAATTAACAGAAAAAAGTTTAAAAAAATTAGAATTACAATCTGTTTACTGTGTGTACAGTCAAAAGGAGCAAGCAAGAAATAATAGAATGTGTCAATCGGCAATTCGACCGTTACAATTCAAATTACAGAAGGCGCTTTTTTTTTGAAATTTTTGAACAAGAAAAAATATATTTTGAACAAAAAACAAAATGAAAATTTTGAATTATTTCTATATTAACTGATATTCGAAGCAGTCCGAGCGCCTCTGTGCCGAGAGGTTCATGCCGTTCGATCTGAAGAAACAGCGTATGTGGCTGGTCCGGGTTCGAGTCCAGGCTGCGCGCTTTCTTTCAGATATTTTTCAGAAAGTTTAGATACTTCGACTGCTTAAGTGCCTCTCGGAACGCACTTTAAAAGGTAAGGTCCCACTTTATAGCTGATAGGTTTTCAGTGAGATAAATTTACATTCCTACAGCGGAAGGGGACACTCATGCGGCACAAAGACTAAAAAAAGTTCTCTGTGTCTCTAGTAGCAGTCATTAGTTACGCTGTAGGTCTGTAGAGTACAAGCAATATCAATCCACTATGAGGTGGCAGGTTTGGGAAACAACAAGCACTAGTCTACGTTCTCCTGCGAGCTAGCAATAGCTCCACCTGCACAAAATCTTTAATCCATCCAACTGATAATTCATGCTCCTAATTTATTAAATTTATGTATTTAGACGATACATTAAAATGAGAGAATTCATTGAAATATTGGTAAAATCAGAGTTGTTAGGTGCGAGTTGCGAAAAAAATTGAGTTTTTTTAAAAAAATTATTTTTCTGGTTATTTAGTCATGATAATTATAAAAATAGCAAGAAAAAAATATTTTTTGATATTTTTTCGAAAATTTTCGATTTTTCCTGGCTCAAAAACTGTTTTTGATATCTATTTGTGTTTTTTTTCAATGTTTGAAAATTCATAACTTTTGACCAACTTATCAGAAAAAATATGATTGATACCTTGTTAAAAAAGATAATTTTAAAGGCCTTTTAACGATATATTATATGTAATATAAAACTTAAATCTGTGGTCATAAGAGCATCGTTTTTGATGTCTCTTCATGATTTTTTTGAATTTAATTAATTTGAAAGTTCAAAAAACCTTCATGAAATTATTTTAATGTCTTTAATAATGATATGGATTATTTTTTATACAAAAAATTTAAAAGGTTTTTTTGAAATTGATTCCCTACTAGAGTACACGCCCTACACCATGTGCTGCCGGTCTAAGAAAGTCTTCTTTTGGAAAATTTTAATTTTTTAAATTTTTAGTCATGACACTTATAAAATAGTATTAAAAAAGTATTTTTAGAATTTTTTTTTTGAAAAATTTCGATTTTTCTCGGGCCCAAAAAACCCGTTTTTTACATGCATTTTCGCTTATTTTTTGTGTTTGAAAAATTCATAAATTTTTTACCAACTTATCAGAAAAATATGGTTGATAGCTTGTTAGAAAGATAATTTTAAGTCCTTTCTAACAATATATTATATGTAATATATAAGTTAAAAACTATGGTCACAAGAAAAACATTTATTGAATATTTTTTTGTTGGTTTTTTGGCATTTAATTAGGACAAAAAATTTGAAAAAAACTTCATAAAAATTATTTTAATGTCTCAAATTATAATTTTATGCATTATTTTTACTTCAAAACACACAAAGTTTTCTCAAAGAAGTGATTTCCTGCAAGTTTGCACGCTCTACAGCATTGTGCTGCCGGTAATA
>CM031382.1:1112790-1231857 GCA_018290095.1 Polypedilum vanderplanki | reverse complement strand
AATGATACAAATAAAATTGCTTCACATTCTACATTCAATATTTCAAACAGAATGGAAATCGGATTTAAATTAAGTGAAATATAGTGTTTTGAAATTTTTTTTTTTTTTCAAAATACGCCGATAAATAGGTTCCTTTACCCTATATGCAAAAAAATAGATTTTTCAGATTTCAATGCTGAATAGAATTCAAAAATAATTTAACGTAAATTTAAATACTTAATATCAGAAAAAATTTTTTAATGAGTATCACGAGATGTCCAAAAAGTCCACATACATTTCTATGTGGATTTTTTGAAAATCACTGATGTTCAAAAAGTCCACATACAAATGTATGTGGATTTTTTGGAAAGTCGTGATTTTCAAAATTTTATATTTGTGGACTTTTTGAACAAGTGTGGTGGACTTTTTGAGCTGTGGATGATTTGGAACACCACCATGTTCCTAAATCGGACATAAATGTTCCTAATGTGGACACAATTTTTATTTATTTTTGCATTTATTCTTTAATTAGGATGAGCTCACTTCAAATACTTACAAATTATGATAAGATTGAATAGCAATAAATTTTATTTAGAAACAATATTCACTTTATAATAATTTAAAAAAGCGAGAATGTTCATTTTAAAAATATGAAAATTTTCTTAGAAAATTTTTGTTTTATTCTATTCGTAGATTCTAACTGTAATAAATATATTAGAATTTACGACAATTTTTACAAAAAGTTTAAAACGATACTAGCGCCCCCAAACTAAAAACAAATTAAACTTGAGTGTCCGATTTAGGAAAATTTTTGTGTCCACTTTAGGAACAGTCATATTTTGCTTCAGAGACAAAATAGATGGAAAATAAAAGTGAAATCATAAACTACGAGTTTTGTTTAATTATATTAATTCATTTTAATGACAGAAAAGTATATGAAAGTGAAGAATTTTGTGAGATAAACAAAAAAAATTTTTTGTATGAAAAATTTCAATTGGCATTTTCGATGGGAAATCATTTTTAAATCGCAAGTATAATCATTAGAAAGCAATCTTAAGAGCTTGATTCAAATAGCCTAATCAAAAGATATACGATATATCATCTCAAAGGTTGATAATTTGATTGTTTAAAAAAAAGTGTCCACTTTAGGAACTGTCCGATTTAGGAATCTTTACCCTAATTTAAATTTAATGAAGGGCAGGAAACTCGCACAAAGACTTTATTATGAATATAAAAAACTTTCTGAGGAGTTCAAATATTTTACCTGTTTTTTTCTATCAAAATCTTCCTTAAAGTATTTAAAATTCTCTAATAAATATTAAAAATGTTTTTATTTCTTTCTTTCATTTAAAAAATTAAAAATTATATGATACATGAAATTTCACTGATGTTTGATATATGTATACAAAGTTTTGACCATTGCCGTAAAATAAGAAAAAATATGGCAAATAACACCATTGAGTATATGACGACAATAAACCGTTAAAAATTTTTTAAAATGCTCAATAATAAAATTTTGGCAAAAGAAAAATTTTAACTTTTTTTAAATTTAAAAATAATATGACTTTTATGTGACTTAAAATAAATTATTTAATTTCAGAAGCAATTTGAATATAAATGCCAAAAATCTTATTTTT
The DNA here is from genome assembly GCA_018290095.1 of Polypedilum vanderplanki. Taxonomy (NCBI): domain Eukaryota; kingdom Metazoa; phylum Arthropoda; class Insecta; order Diptera; family Chironomidae; genus Polypedilum; species Polypedilum vanderplanki. The sequence continues at coordinate 1,230,241 of CM031382.1, read as the reverse complement.
CTTTTAAATAAAGTATTTTTCATCACTTGCAATTCTTGCTTTCTCATCTATTGAGCAACAAAGCATATTAATATGATTCTACAAGTGAAATACAAAACTGAAAATTTAAAATTTTATGCCACTCACGAGTGGTAAAGAAGATGGTAAGACAAAAAGTAAAAATGAGATAACAAGAATTTATAAAACTTAAAAGCGAGAAGTAAAATGAGATGAAACAAAATAAGTGACAGTTCTTGTGTGACAAATTGCATTTGGAAAGTTTCATGAAAATGAAAAAGAAAAAGTTCTTGTGGGAAAATAAAAATTCTGAAGAAGATGAATGGAACTTTTCAATGCATATTTCACATAAATAGTTTTTTCCCATTTCAAATTACTTAATTTAAATTTTACTTTTTGTATGACTTTTTCAAATCAAATTTTCATTTTTGCTGTTTCACATAGAAATGAAGAGAAGAAGAAGAAAATCTCAATTACATTCCGCTTCTGTACGTCACAGTGGAAGCACAAAATGAGATGTCTTGCGTGACTACTTTATTGCAATATTTGCGCTATTACAAACAACTATGTTAGCTGTATCATGCAATTTAGCAAACATAAGGAAACGAGAAATTTTAACATGCGAAGTTTTTTCTTTTGCTTTAGGAAAGCAAATATTTTAATGGATTTTTACGTTTGCCTTGATTTTTCTTTTCAAAATCTTTTTCTTACTAAATGTCAATTTATCATCTAGAAAATTTTTCTAAAAATCAATTTATCCAAAAAATAAAACAACCTAAAAAGAAATTCTATTCAATTTTAAGTCAATGGAAAAAGAAACCAAAAATTAAATGACTTGAAAATGTTTTTGAAAAGTTTTACAAAGTGACTATTTCTTATTTTATTCGTTTATTTGCTAGATAACTTTTTGTGCTTTTAATGTCTTTGAGCTATTTGATGCTTTGATTTGAGGAAAAAAGAGAAAAATAGGGAAAGGAAGTCTAAAGATTTTTCAAGGAAATGTTTAGATTGGAAACTTTTGAGAAAAAGGAAATAATAAAATACTTCCTAATTAAAAGAAAAACAAGATCATTTATTTATATCAGAAAGTGTTCTTAAAGTCTCAAAGTTGTTTTCTTATAAATAAAATTAATTTTAACTCAAATCCTGATGGAATTTTAAGAGGTTTAGAGGTGATTGATAGGTCTTGACATGTAGGTAAGCCATCAAAAGAGTTTTTTGGGTAAGTGTTGACCCAAAGGTGGTCCACCACATGCATGTCCATCACATGGACCAAAAAATATTTTTCCCAAAAAGTCTTAAAATGTCATGAAACGTCGAGAAACCATGTCAGAATTTTTTTTAAAAAAAATTGACATGTCCCTAAGAAAATAGGACTAAAAATATGTGAAATTTTGTTACCAAACATATTGATCTGTTAGGCAAAAAATGCGCTCTAATCATCCGACCATCCAAGGTATCGAGATTGAAATATTTTTTGAGTTATTAAATGAAACTTTATTTTTGGATCAAAATTGTAGATTTTTAGAAAAAGATTTTTCAATACAATATAATTAATGTATTTAAAGAGCATTCCAACAACTTTATTTTCATTATTTCTGTAACTGCTTTCAATAAAATTAATAATTTGCCTCGAGATTTTTTGTTTTTTATGAAAATTTTGTTTTTTCAACGGAACTTTGTTAAAAATAATTTTAATCTAGGGCTTGATGGTATGTAAACAAATGTGTGCAATTCTTAAAATAAAAGTATAAAACTATTTCTAATTGGGATGAAACAAAAAATATTTCATCAGATTCATGTTTTTGCAGTTAAAATTAAAACTAAACAAAACTTCTTCTTTTGTACTAAATGCACAGAAAAAAACAGAAGTTATAAAAAATGAAAAAGAAAGAATTTTCATTAACTTTTCATATTTTTGCATACAGAGAGAGAGAGAGAGAGAAAGAGAGTTATGACAACATTATTCATCTCCAATATCTTATTCTGTGTGGATTTTTTTCATTAAATTAGAAAAGCGGGACTAACTTCATTGTATTCGACAAGCGACATGCTGAGCTGTGCAATAAGATGCTGTCAATGCTATTGAATGCATGACGTTGAAAAGATGCAAATTAGAAGTGTGATTTAATCAACAATAGCTTGCTGATGGTTATCATGTCGACAAGAAAGAAAATTGATTTTATAAAGTTATAAAAATTTTATCACCATTTTACGGTGCTAACAAAAAACGAATTGAATTTCATTGTCATAATGCGAAAATGTTCTCATATGAGTTCAAATAAAAATGAGAATAATCATTGCGACTGACATCAGAAAGAAGGCAGAAAATTGAATTTTTATGCTTTGAGCTGGGACACTGTTGTAGGATGAAAAAGAAAAGTTGAAGGTAAGTAAATATAAATTGTAATAAATGGACAGTTGTCCTTTTTTCTGTATACATCCAACATTGAGGGCGGCATGAAACTCAATCTTAAAAAAATTGTTTCTTCCTACTTGTCTTTAATCAGATTTTCCATCCCTTTTTTAATGTTACTTGTTTGTGAATCTAATATTTCATTTTCATAAGCTTCCATCACTTTTTTTTCTCATCGTCCTTGAACAAATATGATTCTAAATAAAATTTTCTCACAAATGATGCTTCAGCTATGATAAAAATGAGTTGAAAAATATAAAATAATAAAAAACATGAAAGATGAAGCTTTGTGAGATAAAAAATGATGAAAAACAGTTGGAAAAAGGTGCAGGAAATTTTTTTATTTATTTGAAAGAAATTGTCTAAATGATGTTTCTAGATGAAAATTCAAAATAGGCGTATCAAAAAGTTCAACTTCTGCTAAAGAAATTTTTCATTTAACAACAAAAATTAATGAAAATATTAGTATCATAGTACTTTTCTTGTATCTTTGTGAATTTTTTAAAATTTTATAAGATTACTTTAAATAGGACTTTTAAAATTATACTTGTTGCGCAACATTTTTTTCTTGTCAAACACAACAAAATGTTGCAAATGATTGTAGAGCCATCTGTCGCAAAAACTTGAAATTAATTTCCCTTTAATAACCATTAAAATGACCATATATTTTAAAAGATTTATCTGATTTTTAATGATATCTAATCAGTTTTCTTTTTAATTCTAAATTTAATTAAATTAACAGAAAAAGTTTAAAAAAATTAGAATTACAATCTGTACTGTGTGTACAGTCAAAAGGAGCAAGCAAGAAATAATAGAATGTGTCAATCGGCAATTCGACCGTTACAATTCAAATTACAGAAGGCGCTTTTTTTGAAATTTTTTGAACAAGAAAAATATTATTTTGAACAAAAACAAAATGAAAATTTGCAATTATTTCTATATTAACTGATATTCGAAGCAGTCGAGCGCCTCTGTGGCCGAGAGGTTCATGCGTTCGATCTGAAGAACAGCAGCGTAGTGGCCCTTGGGTCCGGGTTCGAGTCCAGGCCTGGCGCTTTCTTTCAGAATATTTTTCAGAGTTTAGATACTTTCGACTCTTAAAGTGCTCCTCGGAACGCGTGTGATGACATTTTAAAATAGGTAAGGTCCTACTTTTACACTAGATGAATAGGTTTTCCTGCGAGATATTATTACATTCCTACAGCGGAAAATGGGGACACCATAGCCCACAAAATTTGGGCGATGACCTAAAAAAAGTTCTCTGCTGTCTACCTAGTAGCAAGTTCATTTAGTTACGGCTGTAGGTTAGTTTTAGAGTAAAGATATTCAACACTATAAATGAGGTGGGCAAGGTTTGGAAAACACCGGACATCGATTAGTCTACGTCTCCTGGACGCTAGCAATAAGCTACCATTCTTGCACAGAAATCTTTTAATTCCATCCAAACTGATATTTCCATGGCACTCCTAATTATTTTATTTAATATAGTCACATGTATAGACGATACATTAAAATAAGAGAATTCATTGAAATATTGGTAAAATCAGGAGTTGTTTAGGGTGCGAGGTGCGAAAAAAAATTGAGTTTTTAAAAAAATCTATTTTTCTGGTATTTAGTACATGAATAATTATAAAATAGCAAGAAAAAAATTTTTTTGATATTTTTTCGAAAATTTCGATTTTTCCTGGCTCAAAACTGTTTTTATGAATATCTATTTGTGTTTTTTTTCATGTTTGGAAAACAATTCATAACTTTTGAACCTAACATTATCAGTATAAAAATATGAATTGATTAACTTGTTTTTAGAGATAGATAATTTTGCAAGGATCCTTTTTAACGATATATTCATATGTATATATAAAACTTAATCTGTAATGGGTCATCAAGAAGCAAACGTTTTTGATATCGTCTCTTCATGAATTTATTGAACCTTTAACTTAAATTTGAAAGTCTCAAAAAACATCATGAAAATTGATTTTAATGTCTATAAATTTAATGTAATATTATTCAAATAAGAGGTAGTGTTTGAAATTCCCCTTATGTGATTATACAAAAATTTTAAAAGTTCTTGAAAATATCCCTACATAGACACCTCCTAACCATGTGGCTTGCGCGGTCTAAAAAGTACTTCTTTTTGGAAAATTTTAATCTTTTGTAAATTTAGCTAGCCATGAAACTCTATAATAGTATTAAAAAGATAGTATTTGTACGAATTTTTATTTTGAAAATTCTTGCGAATTTTTTCCGGGCCAAAACCGTTTTTACATGCATTTTCGCTTATTTTTGTGTTGAAAAATTCATAAACTTTTTTCCAAACTTATAGAAAATAGGGTTGGATAGCTTGTTAGAGCTAAAGTATCAATTTTAAGTCTTTTCTAACACATATATATTATATGTAATCTATAAGTTAAAACTATGGACAAAGAAACATTATTGATATTTTTTTGTGGTTTTTGGCATTTAATATAGGACAAAAAATTTGAAAAAACTTCCTAAAGAGATTTTTTAATGTCTCAAATTTATAATTTTTTAGCATCATTTTTACTTCAAAACACACAATAGTTTTCTCCAGAAGTTCGATTATTCCTGCAAGTTTGCACGCTCTACAGCAATGTCTGCCGTCTAAGAAATGCCTTTATAAAAATTTTTGTTTAAAATGCTTGAAATAAGCTTTAAAATGACAAAAATGATAAAATACGCCAATAGAAAGTGAATTTCAATTGAATTTTAAGTAAAAGAAAAGTGAATAACAATTTTCTTAAAAATAGGAATTTTTTTTAAATTTTCTTCAACCTAAGCTTGTGAATTATAAAAAATGATTTTATCTTGAGAAAAATCAAATTTTTATTGTGCATATTTGCTATCATTTTTTGTCATTTTAAAGCTATTTTCAAAGCAATTTTAAAAATGTTTATTTATAAAGCATTCTTTAGACCGGCAGCACAATGCGAATAGAGCGTGCAAACTTTCAAGGTACTATCTTTGAGAAAAAATTTGTGTGTTTTGAGTAACGAAATAATAGCAAAATTATAATTGAAAGTACATTAAATAATTTTTTTATGAAAGTTTTTTCAATTTTACGTCCTAATATTAGATGCCGATAAAAAACAACAAAAAAATATCAATAATGTTGCCTCTTTGTGAATCATAGTTTTAATTTATCATTATTACATATAAAATTAAAATTGTTTAGAGAAAGGTCCTTAAACACTTAAACCATTTCTAACTAAAGCTATCAATCCATATTTTTCTGATATATAGTTGGTGAAAATTTTATGAATTTTCAAACAACAAATATAAGCGAAAAATGCAGTAAAAAACGTTTTTTGGGCCGAGAGGAAAATCGAAATTTTGAAAAAAACAAAAAATATTTTCCAGCTATTTTATATGATTATTCACGAAACTCAAAAAAAACCACGAGTACAGATTTTCCGGCAAAAACAAAAAATTTTTCCGCACCCTGCACCATTTCGCACCTACAGTGCGGCCACTTCAATATTACAAAAAGTGGCGTGCACCTCAAATTTTTTTAAAGGTAGCAGGCAACCTTTTCATGTGCGGGCACCACTTAATTACGGTTGCCGCAACCTTTTTTCGCACACATACCAAACTCTGGGTAAAATATTAATTTATATTTTATAGATTTTCAAAAAAGGGCAACAAAAGCAACGAATTGACCATATCTATAATTATCTTGGAAGCATTAGTTTTTTTATGTCCCATAAGCTCTAGTGTTATGAAGTCGTTAAAATCAAAATAAATAATAATATTTTTTTTTGTCAAATTTGTCAAATTATTTTTGTACAAAATAAAAAAAGATATACAACAATAGAATAAAATCTCATGTTACTAATAATTTCATATATTTCTACTTTCCCACTATCAAAAATCTCTTACAAAAAATTGTGCATTTATGTTCAATCCTTTTTCATATTAACGAAAAAAACTTTCCTCACGACATCAAAACAGCTAATTTATAGGCTTAATTTTCTTTGTCTTCATTCACACTATCGAAGATGAAAAGATGAAACTTATTTTCGACCTCCATTTTTGACCTAGAGAGACAAAATAGTTGAAATTTTGTAATATATTATGACAATTAAACTTTTTGTTTATTCAAGTCATGAAAGTTTTTAAGTGGCAATTCTCCAGATTGAAATCAACCTTTTAGGTTAATGAATAAAATTGCTTCTCTGCTACTTTAAGAAATGAACAAAATCAAAATAAGTTTTGTATCATTAAGAGCCTAAAGTATAAGAAGAAATTTAAATCAATTTGAATGATTGTATTTTAAGCATTTTTTTCTTTCTTGCCTTCTTTAATGTGACTGATAAGAGAGTGGTATGAAAGGAAAATTAGAAATTTATAGAATTGTTGTTAGGAACGATAATGACAATGATAAATTAAAATAAATTAAGCCGTAGGAACTGAAGAACTTTGAATGACAAGAAGTCAGCTTAATTTTTTAAATCTAACTTAACCTCAACTTTTTCCAATTTAAAACCACAAATATGGAAAAAAGAAATTAGCACTTTAAAAAATTTAATGAAATTCTAAAGTCAATAAACTTTTTTTACCAACTTAGAATGTGTAAATGAAATTGAAAGTGCTGATCTTCTTAACGTAAAAAAGAAAAAGGGATTTGTTTGAAGATTTTTTTTTTATCATAAACGAACTGAATTATCGACGACATTCGTGCTTTTTTTTCTTATCGAATCTCGTAAATCAAGAAAGAAATGAAAAAAAAGTTTTAAATTTCAGTCATCTTTAATTTGATTGAGTGACTTACGATAGAATAGAAAAAAAGAATTTAAAAATTAAAAAGAATGAATGAAGCTATAAAAAGAGATGATGAAAAATACTTGTTAAGTGATTGTGATTAAAATTAATAAAAAAAAATTTAATATGATTAAGTTTAAATTTTGCATAAAACGCACTAAAAAACTTCCAGTAAACAAAATAAAAGTTATTAATATATTTACATTAACCCTTAATTAAACAAAATCTAAACCTAAAAAATTTCTCACGTTTCATTGACTACTACAAAAAATTAAAGTCCTAATCTGTAAAAAACCTTCAATTACTCTCTTCATTCATTTAACAATTTTTGTCATCCGAACGACAACTTAATCACACCGATAAAGTGGAATTCTTTCTTTTTTTCTTTACTGTTATTTGCAAGTGAAATCGATGGAAAAAATATTTATGAACGTAGCTTTGTTATAAAATGGAAACATTTTAATGTGAGATGAAATTTTCAAACATTCAACTTGAATAAGAACAGGGAAATCAAAAAGATTGAAATGAGAAAAAATTACAAACTTTTATTTGATGATTTTTTTTATTATCTTTTGAAAAATCTCTCTATTCTTATTTTTCTTGCCTCCATAACAAAAATAATTGTCCAATGTTTACAGTCACAATTAATTCTCATTTCTATTTGTTTTTTTCGTCTCTTTTTTTCTAATGAAATGTGGGAAATTTTTCTCTTTCTTTTATCTCTCAATATTGAAAGGCACAATAATTATGTGTATTTAACAGTAAGGATGAGAAAATAAGAAAAGGAACAAAAAATCTTAGTTCTTGTCACTTTTTTCTTGTTTTTTTCTTTTTTATTTTCAAGGTAGAAAATTATCTTCTAAAAAATTAGAAAGCAGAAAAGTTAAATTTTTTTGAATTTTTTAATTCATCTGCATTTGAAAAAATTTTTGATTATAACATTTGTAAAATATTTTTTAATTTTCTGTTGTTTCATAACGCAGGGGTAAAATGACTACGAAAATTCCGGACACTTGACTTTTTTCTCACAAAAAATATCAAAAAATCTTTTTTAATTGAATTAATTTTTATACAATGATTTAATACAATGAAATGAAAAGCAACATAATTTCAACATCATTTAAATAGCTAATTTTAGAGCCAGCAATCTTTATTTTTAAAGAGAAATCACTCAAAACAAAAATTTAGATACTGAAAAAGGTTTTTCGGAAAAAAAACATTTTTCCGGACACTTGAGATTTTCAAAATAAATACGTTTAAAAATACCATCAATATTTCACAATTTTACTCTAGTTCTTGACCTATTTTCAATATGCAAAATTAACTCAATCGTTTTATTAATTTAAATTAAACTTTCTCATTTTCCAAACTTTATGAATTGCTTTAAAAGCACTTCAAAAATGAATCTTCATAATTTTATAGAGAAATCTGTGTCCTTGAATTTTCATTTTATTCTTTAATTTTTAAGGTTTTTTTTTTAAATGTAATCCACTTATATTTCAGAGTCCTTTTAATCATAAACAATCATATTCATAAATTTCATAGGCTTATATATCCTCAATTTAAATGAATTTTTTCCTAATTTTCAAATAATTTTGTAGTGTCCGAAATATTGATCATTCAAAAGTTTAGTTCTTTTCTTCGTAATTAAAAATACTAGCTTATTCTGTATTTCTAATTATAGAAGTGGACAAAAGCTTTATTTCCAATACATTTCAATTGGTGATTGTGATAGTTTTGATGAAGTAAAATAAATTAAATTGTAATCGACCCATTTTGTGAAAAATATTTCCCAAAAATTTTTCAAAAGTCCAAACAAAATATCCGGAACGTTGGATTTTTCCATCATTTGAAGTTATTTTGATTCGAAGTGCAGGATATTGTCCACTCAATAAATATAAGGACAATCGTTTTTATCATATAAGGTATTTTTGCTGTGAATTAGTGATCATAAAAAATAATAGAAAATTTATTAGAAAGTGTTAACCAAAAAGTGTCGGAATCTGATCGATTCTGTCCGAATTTCGATCATTTTACCCTATACTAAAAATATTACATTGTGAAACTGTAAAAAGGTATGAATATTAACGAGATCGTTAAATAAGAAGAGAACTGATAAGGGCTATCAGATGTTTAATAGCAATATTAGAAAAAATCTTTTCATTTAGGAATTATTGTTAGGAAAAATAATTGAAAAAACAAAAAGTTTTTATAACTTTAATTTCTCATAGATAACATTCAGGGCTAAGAATTACTACTTGATACAATATAATCGGGCAACGCAGAACTAGTCAAAAATTAATTTTTTTTTCACGTTTTATCAAAATTTTCAGTCACAAAAATTTTCAAAATATAAATTTTTATAAAAATAACCGAAATCTTTTTATTAGTCGCATTCATAATAAGCAAATCTTGTAAACTATTTATTCAGCTTGTATCAGAAAAAACATTCAATTTTTTAGGTCTCGATGTGCAACCAGTTAATTTTTTGAACATTAATAAATTTCTTTCATCAGCAGTTTTCAAATTTTAAAATAGTTCTTAGTTTTTAACATACTAATTAGTACCTTTGCACATCAGGTAATGTTTTATAATTACTATATAGAATAAAAAGCAATCTGCCCTTTCCAATCATGAACAAAATTTCGAAGAATTTTCAAACCGCTTTCAAACAAAAAAAAAAAATTTTCAAACCTTCATATAAATATAATCTCAATCAATATCAAGAGCCAAAATAATCAATTCCGGAGATTGATGCGAATCAACAGGTGAGTGAAGGTCGTTTTATTCCTAATCACCTTCCACAAAAATTCGATTTCATTTTCACCCTTTTTCACCTCATCCGAAGAAAAAATAAATTTTTTGTATTTTGACACTGTGCATCAATGAGCTAACACCAAAAAACCTTTCTGATTCTGACTACGCACTGAGAAAATTTTGTGATAACATACTAGAAAAAAAGTAATTAAGTGTGAGGAATGTAAGAAAGCAGTGCCGAAGGTGATGTCTGCCGCTTATAACGATTGCTAAACATTAATTAATTTAAATTCAGGAACTCAAAAAGAGTGAGATTTAATGAGATAGGGTTGAGAGATGAACTAATCTTGTTTAGGAACGGATGTCCATCAATTTAATGGTAAGGATTTGTATTTCAATTATCATTTATGTATGAACAGACAACTTTTCATTTTATAATATTAATATATATTTTTAGTTTTGAAAAGTTTTTATTAATGAGAAGCACAGGCTGAGACTCTTTTATTTGTTTTATTAAATTTAATTAACTTTTAACCTAAATAATTAAGTGTTACAGCCCTTAGTGAGATAAACTAAAATATTTTTAACAGTACACCTTTTATTTACACAAAATTGTTCATAAAAAGATTCAATTACCCTTTTTTTTTTTTTTAATTTTTTAAAGTACTATATAAAAGCTTATTGGCACGTTAATCGAGATTTTCATCCATCTGATTCAGTTTTATTTCCATTATGATAATCGATTTTAATGAAACCAAATCATGGTACATATTTCTTCTGGTTTACTCCTTCATTGATGCGCTGACAATTTATTCCATTTTTTCGCTTTTTACTTACTCATGAAGCCCAACATGCATCTCGCAGTAATTCGATACACTCTCTCGAATGCGCACGAACTTGCAGTTGCTTCTCCACTGGCAGGTACATACAGAATTAATTATTGGGATTGTGGAAAGCTCACTCATAGCAATTATATAAGCAATGACAATACATAAAAGTAGTCAATAGCACAGGAAATGGCAGTAGAATGAAAGGTATTTACAAGTTTGTTTTGTAGAGAAGAAAAGAAATAAACAGTCATTTGTACCTTTTGTTAATTGGTAATAATTGCGGGTTTAGGTGTAGTCTGTAAATAACAAGTTGAGTTGTTTTTGTAATTTGGATAAAGAACTAAAAATTGAATTCAGGTTTTATGACAAAATTGAAACTGAAACTTAAAGATTTATTAAATTTTTTATGTGTAAGAATTTAGATTAGAATTAAGTTTGATGGTTTTTAAAATTAGAAATTGATTAAATACAATTCTGAAGGTTCAAGGAAAATTCTTAGAAATACTTTTATATGAAAGTTTCAAAATGAAAATTTTATTATCTTTAATAAAAAACATATTTGTTTCATTTCCATTTTTTTCTCAATGCAATTCAAAATTCCATTTTTTTCCTCTCCCCAATTTTGCTTTTTTTTCGCTGACTTTCAATGGTAAAAAATTGTTGGTGGGTTGTTTAATAGTAATTTGCATAATGTTCAATGCTCATTCAACGTGCAAATATTTTTAAAAGAATGAATTTGTAGAAACTTTTTTATACATTGTAAAAAATTATGTTCCATTTTACTTACAAACGAAGTATTTTTTGTATTTTGTTGTAAATTAAGCTTGAACAATTTTACTGATTGAATTTAAATTTGTTTAAAATCCAATTTCGAATCGAAATTTATTTAACAACTTAAATATTGAAAATAACAAAGTTGAATTAGATGCAGTGTTGTTTTCTTAAATGCCTTCGCGTCCTAATTTATTCAAAGTTTCCTACATTTTGCTTTTAAAAGATTTTCTATATTTTGAAATACTACTTTGGCACTACAATTTAACCTTCAAAGGTAAATATAAGAAAAAATTTTTAAGATGCGAAAATTAATTTCATTAAAGTTGTAATGAGGGTTGATAAATAAAGTGGCTTCATATAATTTATGCTTCAATAAAAAACTGATTGATTTTATTTTTAAAATTTTCAATATTTTTGACACCGATGAAAAAAAATGATGAAAATTAATAACAAAATGTTTAAATAAAATTATCATACAAAAATAAGTTTTATCCTAAATTCTTAAATAATATTGAATAATGTCGACCATAAAACTTCAAACATCGCAGCCAAACTGTCACAGATGTCATAAATTTTTACTAGGAATTGAGAAAGAATAACCTTGGGCTATAATAAGATTTGGTCTATGATGAATGTCGTCTTTATGTCACACACTTACGCGGTATGCAAAAACCGCCTTATCCTACTATAAGAAAGCGCTGAACTCTCAACAACAGCCATCGTAGCCTATTACTATAGGATGGTTTTGAACTTGGAAGAAGAGAAAAAAAATTTTATATATGTGTTGTGTGTAAAATAGCGAAATGCTCAAGTGAGCTTTTCAAGCCATGTTTTGAGGATTTTTTTCATTTTATTTTTGGTTGAGTCATGTCCAAAACGATTGAGGCTGGATTTGATATGACTTCTGAAAGGCTTTATTTGTAGAGTTTTTTCAAGATAAATTTTTTGAGAGGATTTGCTTTGCTGTTGATGATTGAATTAAATGAAAAGCAATTTCATTGAGTAAATTTGAAGATTGACTTGAAAAATATTTTAGTTTTATTTTTTATATAAATATAAATTTGGCTATGGAAGATATAATGACATGGAAAGTGTCCGTGTGGTAGCAGGGGACACATTAAAGCGCATTTTTGTGCATAGATCAGTGTAAGTTAACAAATTTCAGAATTATAGATTTTCATTTGAGAAACAGATTTACGCCTTTAAAATATTTGATCGAAATAAAAAAATATCACCAAAATCACATTAATAAAATTTGATGCATAAAAAGTACGGGTGAAACGTTTTTAATTGATGTTCAAGTCTATAGAATTTTCTAAGATCAATTTTATTGATTTAAAAATAACGGTTGAGTAATATTCAAAATATTTGAAACCTCCAGTAATTTGCCGTTGGGTGGCGCTGCAATCGTTTTCGCGCGCCAAAAATTTGTTTACAAAATTTAAATTTGTAATTTCCTAAATAATGCAATAAAGTGACATTATAATTATAATTGTTCCCAATAATCGATAGCAAAATCATATACAACAAACCGGAAAGTTTCCTAGGTATTGTAGTTTTTCGAGATCTCATCCCTCACCCGTGAGCCGTGAACCGTGGCCAGCCAGCCAGCCAGCAGCCAGCCAGCCCAGCCAGCCAGCCAGCCAGCCAGCCAGCCAGCCAAGCCAGCCAGCCAGCCAGCCACCAGCCAGCCAGCCAGCAGCCAGCCAAGCCAGCCAGCCGCAGCCAGCCAGCCCAGCCAGCCAGCGCCAGCCAGCCACAGCCAGCCAGCCGAACAAAGTGAAACTATAAGCCTGCATTGTTGTTCAAAAATGCGCTAATATTGAAAAAATAGTTCAGCTTGAACTGAACTGTTTTTTTTAAAACTTACTTTATATCACTTGATTTTTTAACTTGATATTTTTGTATATTTTAACTTGACTTTTTTTTATACTTGACTCATAATTTTGGCATCAAATCCTAGAAAAATATACGTTGTGGTTGCTACAAAATTTGATCTCAAAGCATCAATTTTTTATCAAGAAAATTTGCTACCATGTAAAAAATTTTTTTCGTTTATCTAAAAATTTACCATAAAAAGCCACAAAAAATATTATCTTCATTTCATTAAAAAATTCTGTTAAAAAGGTAAAGCCAAAAAATCTCTTTATACCTTCATCCTTCACGCGGCCATTCCAAACGCCTATTTAAAACATGGCAAAAAGTAAACCACATTGAAGGCAACAGAGCGAAGAAAGAAAGCCACAAAAATGTTTTGAAAATCTCATCTCATGTCTGGTTTTTTTACTGTAGAAATTACATATACTTTTAGCGGCATTTTGGAAAAACAATGCAGCTTATACATTCAACTTTGTTCGGCTGTTCGGCTCCCGTCCCTCTGAGATCTCGAAAACTACAATAGCTTAGAGACTTCCGGTTTTTTGCATTAGATTTGTGCATAAAAGTATACTGGCGGCAAATAGGTTTTTAAAGCTCTCACTAGTCATATAACTTGGGAAATAGCGAATTACTTTTTCATATTGAAAATTGTAAACAAAATTTTTTGTTGCGCAACATTTTGTCACGCAACAAAATGTTGAAACGATTGTCGCACAACACATGTAGTTTGAATTCGACTCAACCGTTATTATCGAATCAATCAAACAAAATATTTTACAAAGAAATCGAAGAATCAAACGATTAAGAATCGCTCGTAACAGTTACATAACTCGAGTTTTCATGGATTATATTTCCATATAAACAATTAAAACAAAATAAAGAATTTCTGCTAAATGATTGATTTTCACCACAATTAAATTTATTGTATCATTTAAAACTAAAAGTGTTTTACAAAAATTAAATTTGACTTGCAATGGTGCTATATACCGAGACTTTACGGACTAATTTCTCATATAATGAAAAATTAACTCGATCCATATATTTTAAATTGCGGACCTATTTTTATAAAATTAATCTGATAATTGTGTAATTTGTAACAAACACTGATCTAGACACCAAAAATGCGCTTAAGTACCCCGATCTGCCAAACGGGTACTTGGTCACTGGTTTCCTACTCATCTATCGCTTGCACACTTTTAGGTAGCTGAGTGTGTCTGCTTTTTTTTATCATGTTTGTAGAGTGAAAGTGTGTAGGAGGTGAAATTGAATGGAACGGATTATAGAGCAGTCGAGTATTATGGATTTGATTTTATTTGAAAAAAAAAATTGAGATATGAAATAATTTTGAAAATAAAAAGTGAAAATTGAATTATTTTTTAATAAACATAGAAAATTAGTTTTAATTTAAAACATTTCAAAAAATGCAAATATTCATATTGGAACAATTGATATTAAAATTAAAAGATCATAAATTGCAAAACTCTTAAATATTCTTTGATAGCTCAAAAGGTTAAAATAACTGGCTGACACTCAGAAGACGCGAATTTAAATTATGATCAAGATTGACACTTCTGAAGTGCTTTTTTAATCTTGGTTAAAATTAAACCGTCTGTCTGTAGTTGTTTTTTACGATTTATTTATTGGAATTTTTACTATTTCTACTTCAAATGTTTCCGAATTTTTGATCTCTATTTTTGTTATTTAAATGAAAATTTTGTATAACAAAAATATTTGAATTTGATTTTTTATTTATACTCCTTTATTTGCTCACTTCAATTTCACAAACAAAAAATAAAAAAGATCTTATGAGATTTCCAATTTCTTTTATTTGTATATGATACGAAAGAAAAGAAAATTTTTAGGCACAAAAAGAGTGAAAGTTGAAGATTTTTATTGATCTGTTTGTGAATTGTAGTAAACATGAGAATTTGAAAATGTAAAAACAGTCAAGTTGTCATGTTATTTCCATTTTTGATGTGTGATTGTAAAAGAAAATTGATTTTTCTAAAAATAAATCTGATAAATTTTTTGGGAAAATAAAAAAATTCTATTTTTGAAATTTCTTACTTCTTAATAACTAAAATAATTGAAAATTTCCTAAATTTTTTCATGGTATCAAAACTTGACCTTAAAAACTTTTTTTATTTAAACTTTTTTAATTTTAATTCTTTCCAAACACCAACTGCGCACATAAAACTTCATCATCAATCAAATCAATAAAAAGTCACAGCAGAATAATTCACAGCACAGTAGTAAACAAGCCACAATTCGAAGCAAT
Organism: Polypedilum vanderplanki; assembly: GCA_018290095.1. NCBI lineage: Eukaryota > Metazoa > Arthropoda > Insecta > Diptera > Chironomidae > Polypedilum > Polypedilum vanderplanki. The sequence continues at coordinate 1,214,532 of CM031382.1, read as the reverse complement.
GAAAGAATTAATTTTCATTTTCGTATTTTTCCTTGTCCTTGGCATCGCGTTTCATTACATTATACTTTACAGTCTTATGGGTATTGCACATGACACTTTGGTATCGGGTGTTGAAGAAAGCTACTTGAAATGAGAAGAAAATTGCGACGATGGCAAAGTTGGAGCTAGAAGTGAGTCATCGTGTCGATTGTAAATGGAAACAAAATGAAGAAAAATAAAAGTTTGATGAGTTTGGAAAGAAAAAAAATTGTGAAAAATCTGATATGAATTTTTGGAAAATTTAGAAATAAATTGAAAATTTCAAATCAGATATAATATAGATAAAAATTTTGCGAAAAATACTTTTATTTTATTTTCAGAATTTCCATGGATTAGCCACTATAATCATTTTATCTTCTTTTTTTACTTCTAGGATGTAAATTTGATTAAATTATAATTACAAATTCACGTTATAAAAAGAAATTTAATTGACATTTTCTCATTATCATTATTACTACCACATAGTAAGATCAAGTCAAGTAAAAAAGTTGAGAAATAATTATGATGGATTAATTAATTATTTCTTTGGAATGTAATTAATGATCGTCTGACAAGTTTCTGAAAGAATTTTGAAAAAGTTTTGTGAGTTAATTATGGACAAAAAAATTATTTATTTTATTTTAATTAAAAGTATAAAATTATGGCACTTGCATGCATACTTGACTAGGTACTTGACTTTATTAATGCAAGTTGACTTACTTAAAAATGTCTCTAGTTCATGAATATATAAATAAATTTGATTAAAATTAGCACAAGTTTAAGAATAATTGACCTTTATATAAATATGCATACATTTTTGTCAAAATAAATAAAATCAGAATGAATTTGAGATATTTTGAGTAATTCAACTTGCATGAATATAGTCAAGTAAGAATGCAAGTGTCAAACCCTAAAAAATCATCTAAAATAATTTGAACTTTTACTTTTCGTTATAAATCGAAAAAAAAATCTTCCTTTTATTCCACATAAATAACCACAACAAAATTGTCTTATACATTTTCATAGCTTTGTAAACACAAATTGCCCTAATAAAGAATGCCTAACCTTCTATTTCTAGCTTACTTTCATGTTGGCAGAAACAAAATGAGGCAATTTCAACACTCATGTTGTGCCGTATGTGACACTCACTTAAGAATGCTTTTGCCCACTTTTATTTATTTTTTTCTCACTGAATCTCTTTTATTAAATGTCAAAGTTGTTTGCCGACCTTTCTCAGTGTCATTTTCTTTTTTACTGCTTTTTCACTTGCTTGTTTATTTTGGTTTGAGAAATTTTAAGGAATAAATGAATAAAAAATTGAAATTTCAGATATTTTTAAAAAGAAAATTAAAGAAATTGAAAAAAAAAGATACCGAAAGTGTCCGCCATAGGACGTATTATTTAAGCGTATTTTTGGTGCCTAGATCAGTGTATGTTGACAGTTACAGAATTATTAGATTCATTTGAGAATTATATTTACACGTTAAAAAATTGATCAAAATAAATTTAAAATGAAGTGAAAATCATGTTTACAAAGTTTTGATGCATGAAAGTACGGCGAGCGTTTTTAATTAATGTTGAATTTACAGACCCAGGAATTTGATGAAAATTTATTTCTTCAGACCTTCAAAGATTTTCATATTCATTTTTAGTATAAAATTTATTGTCATAAAATACAATCAAAATCTAACAAAAGTGTAAAAAAGGCAAGTAAGGCAAATGACATCTTACAAGTTAGGATGAAAAAGCGACTCGTGTTTATGACAGCAAACAAAAGCTAAAGTTAAACGCCATAATTTACGACAACTTAACGTCTCGGCATGCTTCACTGAACCAGCCATTATCATATTGAATAAATAAACACGAGGTAGATGCTGTTGTGTTGCTATTTAATGACTTTAATTTCATACCCGGATATTGCCTTAATTTTGCCCTTGTCGGATGAGAAATTTCCTCTTTTCTGTGAGCCATTAGATACGCGTCATGCACGTGCAGGTGAGTAAAAGAGTAACGACGTTCCGAGAGAAATTATTTCTTTAATTTTTATGCATTAAGATGCTTTAGAGAGGGCAACAACAATGAGCCATTATTGTTGTTTACGAGTGAAAAAAAATGTGTAAAAATGAGACTTTAGGTTTTAATGGTTTGAGAAAAAAAAGGTAAATTGTGGAAGACAAACAAGGAAGAAATCCTTTTGAAATGTTAATTGTAGTTTGAAAAATACAAGAACAGGCATTAAAATCCAAGGAAAATTACTTTTTAAAAGTTACAAAGATGTATGAGCAATAAACCAACGATTTTCTAGGAACTCAACTTACAACCGTAAATATTCTAAAAAATTGTCGACTGGCAGACCATGAATCTTTCTTCGTTAAAATTTACCATTCCTTGAAAGGAAGAAAAAAAATTTATAAGAACGATGAAGATTAAAAGTTATTGAGAGAGGAAGAGATAAAAGAAAGGAAAAAAGTAATGAGTGTTGGGATAAAATTGAAATTGTTGTATTAAACTTAAATTTAAAGGTTCATTTTAAAATTCTTTTTTTGGTTTTTGTTTTTATAAAAAAACTTTTTTGATAATTTAATGAAATTTTTTATCGCTTATCAATCATATTTCGACAATTTAAAGTTTAATGCACTTTATTAACTAATTTTAAATATTTCAAAAATTTAGTCAAAAATATTTTTCTTCTGAAGAATTTTTTGAAACTTTCATAAAAATTTTAAATAAAATATGCAAGTTTCTCTAAAGGATGAAATTTTCATTTTATAATTTTTTTCCCTAACCTACTGTAAAAAATAATATTCATTATCACCAACATTTTTCCTTCTTCTCACTTTCACACTCAACTCTTGAAACCTCTTTAGGTTTAAAAAACCAATTATGAAGTTTCTACAACCTTCGTTCTAAAATTTTAATAAGAAAAGGTTTACGCAAATACAATGGCAAAAAACACAAAATCCTTTCGAGACTATTGAGTGCAAAAATGTGTCGACACAAACAAATAACAGAAGAAAGCCAAAAATACCCAAATAACAATAGTAATAAAAAATATTTATAATGAAAAATAATCTTGGTAAGGTAGACAAACAAACAAAAAGGGTCTAAGAAAAAATTATTGAAAGATTTTCGAGTTATTCTCATGAAATATTTTGTAAGTGTGATAAAGTTGAATTAAATTTAGAATAACTTGAAGTTTTTGAAAATTATGAAAATGGAAAGAAAATTTGAAAGTGAATTTTTGTTTAGAATTTTGACGATCCCAAAAAAGTCGATGTCGTGAATTTTTGCATTAAATTCTGAAAACTATTTCAATAAGAATTTCTAAAGCTTTAACCAAAAAAGTTTCTTCTTCCAGTACATAATAAAAGATGAAGAGAGCAAATGTAAACATATCCACATTAGTCGGTCACTTTATTTGTCTATTTGCTTTCTTTTTTATCTCATAATTCCCCATAGGCAACTTTCATCCTTTCCTCTTTTACCAAAAATTTCAATCTTTACATTTATAAAAACTTTTTCTCTTGTGACGAAGAGAGGCGTGCGATTTTTGCCACTTTGCAATGCAAACAAGCATGACAGAAATTTTCTTACGGTTTTATGCTAACGACAAACAAAGACTGAATTTATTATTTTTTGTGGTTTAAGCAAAAAAAGAATGAGAATGAAAAATTGAAAAGAAAAACAAAAAAATGATTTTGTTTAAGTTTAAATGTTTCCTGCATAATGAAGTTAAATTGAGATGAAAATAATGACGTAAGAAAAAGATTGTTAAATGAATTCTTAAAATTTTTATTAAATTTTAAAAGATCGAAATTTTTCAAAAATTGAATTTTTTTTAAAAAAAAATGATTTTTGATGTTTTTTAAAAGACCATAAACTTTCAGACTAACAAGTTAGCAACTAAAACTTTTCCTAGAATAAAAAACTTCATCTGTCTGTTTGACTAAAAGTTTATAAGCTTCTTATTTATAGCAAACTTTTTCTGTCAATAATAGATTTGAATTCTACAAATTTGCTTTTCGATTTCAAAAAGCAAACAACCAAAGTTCTTTTTATAAAAATGTCACGTCCAACTTAATAAATGTCAGAAATTTTCAATGATGTTCTTATTCAAAAGGTCTCACATTTCTACTTTTTCTTTTAACCATTCCAACCTTCTGTCTGTTTCAAATGTCTTTTCAATGTGTCAACTAAGCAAGCATTTTTATTTTTTTGTATTAAACATCAAGATTAAAAAAGATTGCAATAAAAAAAATATTTTTAATGAGATTTTGTTGGTTAATAATTTATTATAGTGCATTGGACATTTGAAGGTGATTGTAAAAAATATTTTTCTATTTATTAAAATTTCTTGGTAAATTTCAGCATAATTTTGTTTTCTTCCAGACGTTTTTCTTATAGTTGACTTGACTTTATATGTAACATTGACAAACATGATAACTTTTTCATTTTTACTAATAATAATATCAATTTTATCAATGTTCCAGCATTGAGAACTGATATAGATTTTGAACTATAATATTTTTTAGATCAATATTACCAGTATCTGGACAATTATGGAATAAATTTGGTACACTATCTTTAAACTGAGCAATTACCATTTTTAAATATAAATTAGTTTTTTCGCCATTCATTATACTGCATCATTTTTGATCTTTTGTATCTATTACTGATCTTGTAATTATTCCATAGCGATAATTTAAAATTATTTTTTACATAAAATAGTTTTTGAAGAGCTTTCAAATATTTTACACCAATATTTAAAGTTAATACAACACGTGAGACTGCTTTGAGATAACAATATTTGGTAATTAGAGTAACGTTATTGGCTTGACAAAAAACTGACTTCAAACGACTTCCTTCAATAAAATTTCTTTGTTTTTTATCGGTCTTTGTAGATGCGTGATGAATAATCAGGAAAATTAATTAAAACTGTACAAACATCATGATTAATGAAATGAATATAAAAAATATATCAATCTCGACGCGGATGGTCGGACGATTAAAGCGCATTTTTGCCTAACAGATCAGTGTTTGGTAACAAAATTTCTCAAGTTTTTAGTATTATTTTCTTGACTATAAGTCGTTTTTTAAAAAAAAATTTCTGACATGTTTTTTCGATGTTTCATGACATTTTAAGACTTTTTGGGAAAAAAAATTTTTTGGTCCATGTGATGGACATGCATGTTATGACTGACCCAGCCAGCCAGCCAGGCAGCCATCGTGAGTTTAATAGCGTATTTTTAGCAAAAACGCGCTAAAAATAAAGTTTGATAATTTTGATAAAGTAAGCGTTGAAAAAATCCCTTATTCAGACTATTTCATGCAAATTATCAAAAAAATATCATAAATCCCATAAAAATTTTTGATAATTTGATAATATTTTGAAAGAGTTCCCACACCTTGAGCTTAAAACTTTTTCAATTTGAAAACGTGTAAAAATCGTAAAATTTATATAGTAAAATTGAAGTTTTGAACAGTCGTGGTTTTTTCTTATAAGTTTAATATACTTTTTTTCAAGCAATCATCATAAAGTGTTATAATTAACCCAAAGAATGCGCTAAAAACATCATTACATAAAAAAAGTCAATTTTAATAACTGTCAACATAAAAAACGAATAAAAATAAACGTGTCTAAGTTCAGTTCTTATTAAAAAAACTTATTCTGAAGAATTGCGTGCAATTTTTGCTAAATTAACTCGGACATATTTAGCCACGTGTTAAATAAGAAATTAAAATGAGAAATAAAAAAATAGCTGAGTTGTTATTGTAGAAAAATTTATTAAAATTTTGTAAATGTAATTTAAAAACTTTTGACATATTTGTCATGATAATGCTTTTAAAAGTTTCTTTTGATAAACTTTGACATAAAGTCTTAGGTTCGGACTGAGTGAAGACAGACAAACGAATAACAGTTTTTAAAAGTTTAAAAAATTTCAACGAAAGTTAATAATATTTAAAAATTAGTTAAAATCATTATAGTGCATTCAACTTGCATGCAGGCCTGAGCTCAAGTCCTAGATTTAGATTTTATATATGCATCTTAATTTTTTGAGCGAAAAGGAGGATTGTGGCGAAGAAAATTTTTTAATGTTACAAACGGTCTTTATATCTCTTCATTATAAAATCATTTTCACAATACCTAAACTTGTATATTCTCACTTTAATCACTCTCACACGTGTTGAAATTTTTTCCGCTTCTTGACATTGAAAAATGAAACAACTTAAAAAAGTTAACATTTTAGACTTGAAAAATGAAGCTAAAATTATCTAATTATTCCTTTTAACGTATGTAAGTTAATGTTTTGTATATGTGTGGTTGACAAATTAATCGTGAAAAGACTTTCACTCTTTTTTTTCCGTCAGTTTGATTAATGAATTTATAAGAATTACTTTAGGAAAAAATATTTTTTTTGATTTTCATCTGTTTTTGTTAGTGATGAAATTGAGTTTATTAAATTGATTTTTGTTTATTGAAGCAAATTTTTTCAATATTTACAAAATTTTTGCATAAAAACTCACCCTTAATAAAATCGACTGCCATTTCAAGTCCATAAGTATCTTTGTCACAATCATCCAAAATGTGGCGCACCAATTTTCACATCTGGTCCAGTAATTTCATTTCATTGTGCGATCAAGTGTAAAAAGCATTGCTGCGAGTGCTTGAATGCCGCCTTGTGGGCATTATTGGTCCACAAGTCGCATTAATCTTCACGTTCATGCACCATCCATTAAACCACCAAGAATCACATCACCCTCAACCACTGATTCATGGCTTGGTTGGCCAATGAATGATTCATTTTCATGCTCTTCAATATACTTTCGCTTATGGCGACCATAAAAGTGATGGCCTGCTTTAAATTGAGCGAAGCAACATTGCCACCATAAATCGAATGATGTTGCATTAAAATCGCAACTGATATGTCCGTAGATTGAGTGGCCAATTCATCGAAAATGATGATTATGATGAAATTCACTTCAATGACCCCATAGCAAAACAATCACAAGTGACATTTTTGAGAAACTTTCTCTTCACACTTTTAGGCCGATTTCTGAATGGAAAGTCGTTGTATGTCACACACGCGTAATCTTTTTTACTTGTCTTTTTGCAAATCCATAGTTGATGCCTTAAATCGCTGTCACACACACCATAAAATACCGACTTCATCCATCTCATGTTAAAATTAGCATTTTTTTTCCTCATCTTGATGGCAATTTAGAGATCACTGTCTTATATTATGTCACCATGTGATAAATTTACCACTTTTTTTGTCTGAATTTATTTATATCAAGTTTTGCCCTAAATGAAATTTTCTATGTATTTTTTAAATTTTATTGCATTTTCTACTTTCGAGAACCAAAATTTTGAGAATTTTAATTGTGCTTTTTTTTAACATTATATTGTAGCTTTGTAGTATTAGTGTTATGGATTTTTGATTTTTTAATAAAAATCTAGTGTTTTTTAATCAAGTCGCCTTGATATATATACTAAATAATTTTGAAAAACGATTTTTAATTATCCAAACCTTTGAATTTTTAATTGAACCTTTTTTAACACGTCAAAACTTTGACTTTAAAATTTCTTTTAAATAAAATTCACATTTCGTATATACAAAAAATAAAACTTTTTCCTTCATAATAAACAAACATAAATTAATGAGCTTCCTCTCTTTCCCTTTCTTTTTTTTTCTTTTGCTTTTTCTCACCAACACAACATGCGCCAAATGTGGATTATTGTAACTCATTATTTCCTACAATGTTTATAAATTTAGTGCTTCTGTATATGGAATAACAACTGTGTAATCCTCTCTCTTATTCGCATATATATGCTACTACGATATGTGAGTATTTGCCAAATGTTGCAATTCTCGTTCATGAATACATGAACGGGGATAAAATTAAATGCCGGATTTATGAATTAATTACTTCAATTATTTAATATGTTTTATGTTTCAAACCAATGGGTGAAAAGTTTAAAGAATTTTTTTTAAATTCTTGCAGAATTTTTTTATTTGTTTTGTGTTAAATTTTAAAAAATTTAAATCTCACAATTTGTAAAAATATTTATATATTTTACATGAAAAATTAAAAGACTTTTTTCTTAAAACAAGTTTTTATTCATAAATTTAAAATGTAAACAAAAACTTGAAAAAATCTCAACCCTTGAAATTAAACGTAAAAAATACTCGAAAGAAAAAAATTTAATTTTGTTAATGGAGAAAATTTTATTCAAAATCTTTTTTCATTCATTGAATTATTCATGCTCTTTTAATATTTTTGCGAACATTTGTTTCCTGTTTTGAGCTTTTTTTATTTCATTCCAAAATGAGAATACTGTTTAGCTTTATTTTGGATATAATGTTTCATTTCATACGTGAAATTTTTCTGCAATTATTTTGGTAATATGAAACGAATTTTTTTAGTAGGTTTAATTGAGTGGAAAATTGTGATCTCTAATTAGATTGTGGAATAATGTTTAAAGCTTGCAGCTTTGACAAATAAACTTTTTACCATTCACAAAGAATTAAAGATTTAAGGAATGGAAAAAGTCATCGGAATGGGCGACTAAATAACAGAAAATTTTTCGGGAATATTTTTGTAAGATAAAAGTTTAGTACCAATTTTAATTTGGAATATACTCTCAAGTTTTTTAAAAAATATATCAATCTCGACACCTTGGATGGTCGGTCGATTGAGCGCATTTTTTGCCTAACAGATCAGTGTTTGATAACAAAATTTCACATATTTTTAGTCCTATTTTCTTAGCGACATATCAATTTTTTTTAAAAAATTTTTGACAGGTTTTTCTTTAAACGTTTCATGACATTTTTAAGACTTTTTGGTAAAAAAAATTTTTTGGTCCATGTGATGGACATGCATGTGGTGGATCAGCCTTTGGGTCGAATTCCAAATAATCATTTCTGAAAAATGTTTTCTCGATGTTTCATGACATTTTGAGACTTTTTGGTAAAAAAAATTTTTTTGGTTCATGCGATAGACATGCATGTGGTGGACCACCTTTGGGTCGAAATTTCTCAAAAATCATTTCTGACATGGTTTCTCGATGTTTCATGACATTTTGAGACTTTTTGGTAAAAAAAATTTTTTTGGTCCATGTGATGGACATGCATGTGGTGGACCACCTTTGGGCGCATTTTTGCAAAAAAATACGGTATTAGGCTCACGATGGCTGGCTGGCTGTCTGGCTGGGTCAGTCATAACTCGGCAACGGTAAATCGTGGAGAGGTGGTTGATAGCTTGTTAGAAAGGTCTTGACGTGTAGGTAAGCCATCAAAAGAGTTTTTTAGGGTAAGTGTCGACCCATGGGTGGTCCATCACATGCATGTCCATCACATGGACCAAAAAAATTTTTTCACCAAAAAGTCTTAAAATCTCATGAAACGTCTAGAAAACATGTCAAAGAATTTTTTAAAACTAGTGACCAAATACCCGTGTTGCAGATCGGTGTACTTAAGCGCATTTTTGGTGCCTAGATCAGAGTTTATAACAATTACAGAAATATTAGATGCGTTTGTAAAACAGATTCATGCGATAAGATATACTGGTTAAAGTAAATTTCAAATGTATAGGAAATTTCATTTGTAAGATTTTCAAATGAAATAATTGAAATTAAGTTGTAGGAAATAGCAGTCAATTAAGAATTTAGCAGCTATTTTTTGTTTTGTTTACATTTTCATATAGAAATATATTTTATGAAAACTCGAGTAATGTAATTGCTGCTAATAATCTTGATCTATTGAAATTCTCGGAATCGTCTTTATAAATTTCGGTGATTTGAAAATAACGATCAAATTCAAAAATACGCGAAGTTGGCTACGCGCAGCTGAAAAATTTTTTTGATCGCATCAACTTCGCGAAAAAAATTTTGTTTACAAATTTTCAATATGGAAAATTAATTCGCAATTTCCCACGTTATATGACTAGTGACAGAAATATAAATAAGCGTCGCGCCACTAACTTTTAAGCACAAATCTAACACAAAAAACCGTAAGTCTCTAGCTATCATAGTTTTCGAGATCTCAGAGGGACAGCCAGCCAGCCAGCCGAACAAAGTGAATGTATAAGCTGCATTGTTGTACCAAAAATGCGCTAAAAAATTGATATGTCGCTAAGAAAATAGGACTAAAAATATGTGAAATTTTGTTATCAAACACTGATCTGTTAGGCAAAAATGCGCTCTAATGGTCCGACCATCTGCGTCGAGATTGATATATTTTTTCTTTTGCAAAAATGCGCTAAAAATGCAACATAAAAATAAAATGATGCTCTTATTCATAAACTGTATCGAAAATCAATTTTGAGAGTTTGCCTTATTCTCGCTTTTAAATAAATAGCAAAAGATTATTTTTTAAATAGCTTAAACCTCATTCTTTTTAATTTTTTATTAGTTTTTATCATTCTTAAAAAATGAGCTCACAGAGAGTGTTTTTATAATTTCATCAACTTACTTTACTCATTTATAAAATTCAAACTTTTTTCCTTCTCAATTTCAAAAATACTTTTTTTATACTCATTCACATAATCTGATTAAATCTACATTTTTTACTGCAAAACTGCATTCAACAGCAACTTTTTCTTTTATCTCACTCGTCTCTAACTCAAACAGAATGCAACAGATGATTCAACAAATTATTTCACTATTTTTTCTTTCATTGCACATTCAACAGTAAATGGAACAAGTAGAATAGAAAAGAAAATTGCATTTAAGTGTGTAAGCATGTGAATAACGAGGTAGAAAATAAAAGAAGATTTAAAAGCAAAGATTACTTAAAAAAGGGAAAATGGGAAAAAACTGCTGAGTTTGTTTATAAATTTTCATGAAAGCTAATTGGAAAATGAAAGTTTTTGTAAATCTTTTATGAGATTTCTTACAAACGAATTTTAAATTATTTTGTAAAATTTCAGGAACCTTTTTGAAAATTTTTAATAAAGTTTTTACAAATAATTTCTTTAAGAAATTTATTATAAAACTATCAAAATTTTTAAATAATTTTATTAACCTTTAAATAAAGAAGAAATTTTGATACAATTATTTTTACATTGTGAAAAGTTTTTGAATTTTTAATTTAAGGTTGAAGTGACAATTTTTTCAAAATGTCTAAAAATTTCACATTTTCAGAATTCAGAAATTTTCAGAATTGAATCTATGAAAATTTTTCCTCCCTAAAATACTAAAATTTAAATTCCATCAAGAAAGCTAAAAAATTAATTTTATTGTTCATGTTCATCACCCAACCCTCTTTTATGGCCTCATAATGACTTTCATAATTCTATCATTGAGGGCAAAATAAACTTTTTTATTGCTTTTTAATGGAATTTTATTAAGGAAACGAGACTTTTGGGATATTTTATTTTTGAGAATTTTTTTCTGACTAATCTTTTTATTCATATGAGAATTTTTAACCCATAAAAATTTTTTATCCTTTTTTTGTATATTAATTTGCATAACATATTAAAATTCTTTTAATTTCTACATGATGGAACTTGAGTTGAAAAATTGATTTTTTTGTAGTTTTTAAATTTCATAAAATTAAAAAATTGAATTTTCGACTTTAGTTTTTTTATACAAAAAGTTCTTTAATAGTTTGTACTCATAATTCTAATAAACTTCTAATTCTATTAAATAAAGCTTGATCATTCATCACTTTCTCTTTAGTAACTTTCTAAGTTCTGTTGCACTATTAAAATAGTGAATTCAAAGTACTGCAATGCAGAATGATGCAGAGATGCATGCAAACAGCAATAAGCTTCTTATCACATTGTTATAAAACGATGAAGTTTAAAACTGACATTAATCTTCATTCTAAAGTACTTCCGAGTGCTTTTTGATGGCTTTTGTGGGCTAAATATGGGAGCTTAAAAATGAAAAGTGTTGAAAATTGTCAAGTATTACAAGTGTTTTATTTACAGTAAAATTTTATAAAAATATTTTCATAAATTTTCACAATACATTTAACCCAACCATTTTCATGTTTTTTCTTTGTCTGTTTTTCACATTTTGTTCGCTAAATTGCATATTTATTCAAAATTATTTGTGCTATTTATCACGCCTTTTTATTGTTAAACGCTAGAAAATGCATTTATGAAAATTTTCCACGAGTTTTCATTTTATGTCAATGTTGGAAAAATTCCTTTCTCTGAAATTTTCATAATTTCAAAAATATTATTTAGGAGCGTTTATGATTAATTTTCAAATTATAATTCAATTTTCTGGTTCAAAAGTTTTTAAAATATCAACATTTCCTAAATATGCACTTCAATCTCTGTAACCAACTAACTAAATTGAAATTTTTGACATATCGAATAAATGAGAAATCGAAAAACTCATTCTATGTGCATGAAATGAAAGGAAACTTTTGCAAGGTTTCATCAAAAGAAACTCTCGAGTGGTTTTAATTAAAATTTCTGTTTGCTGCTTGCAAGTTTTTGCATTTTGGATTTCTAATTAAAAGTGATGTGGATGAATAAACATTGCCTGCAGTTGGCTATGATTATATTCAAAAAAGAGATGAATGAATTGCTGTTTACTTTTATTGAGTATAATAAATGAGAGTAATTCAATTTGATTAAGGTGAATATTTTGCTTTAGAGAAAAACAGTGATAAGATTTCTTAGGTCCTTTTAAGTGAAATTATTTTCAAACCTTAGGTACTTAAAAATTTCAGCAAAAAACAGCAAATTGACAATAAAATGCACCCTTGCTTGAAAAATCTTGACCTTGTAAAATACTATGAATATTTTTACACTCTAAGATTTCTTGATTAATTTTTTTTTCTTCTCTATTTCATCATTTTTAAAACAATAAACTACTAGCTTCTTCTTGAGTATTATTTCTCTTTTCATGCATGTTATGCTATCACATTGAGAAAGATGAAAAGTTTTCCTTTCAAGTAATATTACTTTATGAATAAGTGGCAATAAAATGTAGTTCGTAATTAGTTGTTTGTTGTACACTTTGCAATTCAATGATAGAAAAGCATGCGATACATGAAGCTTCAAATTAATGAATTGAACTATTGTAAAATGACTAAGGAATTTTGTTATTGACTACGAAGGCAAAAATTTTTACTCATATTTCAAATAAAATATTCTTTAACTCATAAAAAGCTATTGAAATTAATAACATCAATCAAATTTAATGAGTTTCAACGCCTGTAATATGTTTTCTTGTTGTAAATACCTTTTAAGGCTATAAAAAGTATTTTTGGTATGAGGAAATAGGAAGGAAATTTTTAATTTAAAAAATAAAAAAACCGAAAATTATTTTTTTTGACAAAGTTGTTGCTTTAGTTGGTTTGAAAATTTTCATAATAATTGAAAAAGTGAAAAAAGTTTTTGTAAAATTAAAGCTAAAAGTGATGTCAAATCAAGTTTATAAAATCAAGTCAAGTCTTCTTTCAAGTCAAGTATTCAGTCAAGTTAGACTTACTTTTATGTTTTTCTTTATGTAATAAAAAATGTCAAAATTTAAAATATTTTTAACATTTTAAAATTTTTCATACAAACTCTTTCAGCTTCATATTTAATGCTCAGAATTTTCATGAAAAAAACTTTCCTAAAGCAAAAAATTTAAGTATGATGCACAAATAATACAAGAAAGTAAATCAAGTATTTTTCATGCATTGCCTCAAAATATACAAATAAAAAAATTCACATAAACACGCAGTATGCAAAATGAAGCAAGCATGAAATATTTTATGGTTAAGCATGATAATGATGCCATTTACGAATTGAAATCGCTGTAATTTGAATAAACGAGCGACAGAAGTGGCGCGAAAGTGGAAAAATTGCTGCCTTCAAGCCATTAGGAGGCAAATAAATTTATTGATTGACTTCATTTTGCGTTAAAATGCTTGTTTTTCTCATTACGACTGATGGCGCACGCAAATTTTATAAATCGATAAATTTTCTGGGATGAACTGCAATTATAGTAATTGGAAGTGAATTCAATGAATTTTGTTGTGTCTTCTGAAGAAGAAAAGGAGTTAATTATAAAATTGATTTTTTTAAAATTTACTTGATTAAAAAGTTGGTTTTTATCGTTTTTTAAGGTTCTGACTTGTATGCAAAGTTTTTGTCATTTTAAATTGACTCACACAAAAATGTCTTAAATTCATTCAGACAAAAATTAATTCTTTTTAAATATATAATAAATTTAAGAAAAGTAAATTAAGTTAATCATCGATAACCAGAGTTGGAAAAGTAGGACCTACTTTTGTAGATTTCACCTACTTCTACCAGTAGATTTGACCTACAGTAGGCAAGACCTACTTTGTAGGCGACCTACTTTTTCAAAAAGTAGATGACCTACAAAGTAGGTGGGACCTACAGTAGGCAAGACCTACTTTGTAGGTGATCTACTTTTTCAAAAAGTAGATGACCTACAAAGTAGGTGGGACCTACAGTAGGCAAGACCTACTTTGTAGGTGACCTACTTTTTGGAAAAGTAGATGACCTACAAAGTAGGTGGGACCTACAGTAGGTGAGACCTACTTGTAGGTCAACCTACTGGTAGGTCACCTACTTAAAATGAGAGTCACCTACTTTTGTAGGTCTGCCTACTTTTTGAAAAGTAGGTGAATCTACTAGTAGGTAGTAGGTAAAACCTACTTTTTGACCTACTTTTTCGAAATTCTTTTTTTATAATAAAAGTAATCATTTACCACATGTTTTATCATTTTTAAAGTTATTTTATGATAGTATAACATTTATAAATCAATAATATCATAAAATATAGAAATATAAGGATTATTAAGTTACAAAATCTTATCCTTTATATATTTGAGTCATGTTTATGATATACAGTCTGTTACCAACCGATTATTCCGCTTTTGTTTTTCAAACATTTCTTTAAAACAAAAGCAGCTAGAGTCAAATTGTGGAAAATATGTTATTCTTCAAAAAATTGTCCATCTTTTAACTTGAATTAGATTAATTAAGAGTTTGTAACAATTTTTCATTTTGGATTTTCCGATTTTCCCGACATTTTCAAAACTCAATTTTGTAATAGTTTTAAAATTCCTAATTACCTAGAGAAATTACAGCTCTAATAATTCGTCAATATCTCTCTTGTAATGTCATTTATAAGCTGTAAAACTATCAAATATGAGCTTAACTTTTAAATATGTTTTTAAATACTCTCTTCATACCTCATGAAGTAAATGATCAATTCTCTATCTTGCTACAGTCAAATACTCAAGTTTGCTGCAGCTTTCAATTAATATATTCAACTTTGCAATAAATGTAAGAAGTCAAAGTTCAAAAGTCAAGTTTTCGTTCATTTTCATGATAAAATTTTATAGTAGGGTAACGGAACCTAACTTTGACCTATTTGTTATTAAAAGTTTTTCACTTTAAATCACTTCCAAATTACTTTTAAATTATATTTCTTTAAATACTCGTTCGATTTCTACCGATTTCGATTAATTTCAACAAGTATTTTAGAAGAAATTTATGAAAACTGTTTTTCAAGAAATGATTGTTTACAAAAACATTCAGAAAAGTATAACCGATTATTACAAAACAGTAGGTCAAAGTTAGGTTTCAAAATAGGTCAAAGTTAGGTTTCGGCATATTTGAAAAATTCTAACACCTTATTTCTCAATTAAAAGTGTTATTGAAGTGTTAACGTGCTTTATGAGCTTTATTGATTGAATTAAAAGCTTAAGTGAATCATAAAATCAATTATTTAAGTGAAATAGAAAGAATAATATTGTGCAAAATAATTTGAAATTTTCATAAACAAGAAAAATGGAAATATTTTGATAAATAAACATCAAAATGCTTCAAATCTCAGTTAAAACATATCATAAAGGTAAAAGTTAATCATATTTAATGCATTGTTTGAGTGAATATAGTGAATTTAATAAGAATACAAGATAGGTTAAAGTTAAGAATAGGTCAAAGTTCCGTTACCCTACTTATAAAAGCGAAATAAACAATTTGAAAATTTCAATTTTTGCTACTAAAATAGAAAATTTTTGTTATTATCAAATTTGAAGCAATATTGGTTTAAATTCTCGTCTTTGCAGCCATACATAAGGTTCATGTATAGTCAATTCGCATTCGATATTCAAGATTCTGCAATAAAAACTTGTAGTTGTCATAGAAATTTATGATGAAATGAATGAAAATTTTATTTTTGAAGAGAAAAAATTAGCCATTTTTGAGACTTTTATACGTATTTCCAAAAAACCAAATCCTTTTGTGATAAAATGATTTGATTGATCAAAAGCTACAGTAAAATTGAGTATTTGACTGTAGTAAGATAAAAGATTGATCAACCCGTTGATAAGTTATGAGTTATTTTGTTATCTATTAACAGAACGTATTCAAAAACACATTTAGAATTTATGCTCATATTTGAAAGTTTTACAGCTTGTTAATGCCATTACAAGAAAGATATTGGCAAAGTATAAGAGCTGTAGCTTCTGTGGTTCAAAAAAATTTAAATTTTTTTACAAAAATTTAATTTTCAAAATGTCAGAAAAATGCAAAAATGCAAAATAAGGAATAATAACAAACTCTTTATTATTCAAATGCATGATAAAAGATGGACAATTTTTTGAAGAATAACATATTTTTCCACAATTTGACTCTAGCTGCTTTTGTTTTAAAGAAATGTTTGAAAAAACCAAAGCGGAATAATCGGTTGGTAACAGACTGTATATCATAAACATGACTCAAATATATAAAGGATAAGATTTTGTAACTTAATAATCCTTATATTTCTATATTTTATGATATTATTGATTTATAAATGTTATACTATCATAAAATAACTTTAAAAATGATAAAACATGTGGTAAATGATTACTTTTATTATAAAAAAGAATTTCGAAAAAGTAGGTCAAAAAGTAGGTTTTACCTACTACCTACTAGTAGATTCACCTATTTTCAAAAAGTAGGCAGACCTACAAAAGTAGGTGACCTACCAGTAGGTTGACCTACAAGTAGGTCTCACCTACAGTAGGCAAGACCTACTTTGTAGGTCACCTACTTTTCCAAAAAGTAGGTTGACCTACAAGTAGGTCTCACCTACAGTAGGCAAGACCACTTTGTAGGTCATCTACTTTTTGAAAAAGTAGGTCACCTACAAAGTAGGTCCACCTACTTTGTAGGTCATCTACTTTTTGAAAAAGTAGATGACCTACAAAGTAGGTGGGACCTACAGTAGGTGAGACCTACTTAGTAGATTTACCTACTTTTCCAACTCTGTCGATAACAATAAAAATTTGCTGAATTAAATTTAATTTGAATGAAATAAAGACATTTTTATGTAAGTCAACTTGATAAAAAATATGGATTAAAGTCGAAATTTTTGTTTTTTTTTCTATTAAACATGATTCACAGCATCTACTTGAGAAAAGCTATAAAAACTAGCATGAACATTCAACTATAGTGAATAAATTTTATTTTTTCAGAACGGCAAAAAACAAGATTGCCAGCGGCAAAAAAATGTCCACCTTCTTTTAACTTTACGCGTACCATAAATAATTCATTAAAGTATTGTTAAAGCAATCGAAAACATATAAAATACATCATTGAGCATATACACAGAGATAGAAAGGACGACACGAGCAAAAATTGATTCAGCACATAATAAAATTTATTTATTCTTGTCGTCTATTCGCTACTGGCTAGCAAGTAGACACACAAAAATACCCATATGTAGGACTCATACTAAATTGAGTTGGATCAGATAGAACGATAGCAGAAGAGAAAGAAGAGCACATTTTTATACCAATAAATAATGAACTGAATGAGCAAATATGACAACTGAATGGTGGAAAATTGGAGGTTAATGTATGATATATTTTTTTTATTGACTAAAAAAAGTAAAAGGAGAATTTTTGTAAAGGTTAAACTATTTTATTTTTGATAGAATCAATCAGAAAGTCTGTATGTTAATCTACTATCATTTATCGAAGTGGTAATTATTCGGAAATGAAATGAAATTTTACAAATATTTTCTATTATTCAGGTATAAATCACAATGGAAATTTTAATAACAAAATTTTTCTAAAAAAAACAAACGAGTTGAAAAATTCATAGGAATGTTATAAATTTCTTAACATATTCAAAAAAAATTTCAAATTCTTTTCTTTACTTTAATTTCTTTTTCAATTTCCATAAACTATCACAAAAAACCTTTTTTTATCCCAATGAATTCCAAAATTACAACCTCATTCACTCACTGCACACAATTTTCGTTCCATTTCTTTTTTATTCCTCTCTACAGCTGAAATCCTCATTTTATGCTCTAATGAATTTTTCCAACAATTTTTTTTTATCTTCCAATTCCATGCCATCGTGCTCGCATCCATTAAATTCATATCAGTAAGAGTAAAATCTAATAATTCTACTACCAATGCCTCCAACAACAACTTTGATAACAGCCTCACAAAAAAATATATAGAGTGAGAGAGGGCAAGGAAAGAGATATAAATTTCGGACGATTTTGGGATCATAAAGCATACAAAGGAACTCTTTTTGCTTGTCCGAAGCATCAGCGATAGTCAAAAGCTGAAGCCTCTAATGTAATCTCGGCATTATTGCTTCCGCATGAGTTCTCGTGTCGGTCTTGCCTTTTTTGTCTGCCCTATAATATAGAAGAGGGAATTTTTTTACTTTCTTTCTTTTTCGGCCTTTCGATTGAAATTTAATATTTTCATTTTATGAAGCAAAAGAATTTTTTATATATAGATGATGTAGAAAAGTGAGTAAATGAATTTATAAAAATTCTCTTTAAATTGTGGACTAGTAAGAAATTTTTTCGAATATTTTGTTATTAAAAATCAAAAATTTTGACAAATTTGCAATTATGGACAAAGAAAAATTCACAAGCAAATTTATGTTAATTTCTAGGTAAATTTTTAAAAATAGTTTGCAGAAAAAATCATTTTTGCAAAACTGAAGCTAAAAGGCATTAATCTTTCAAGCGCTTAAATCTCTGTTGATAGTTTAATTTATTAGAACATTTAACTAAAACTACAGTGAGTTCAAATTCTGCTCAGAACCAAAATTTTGAAAGAATATTTTTGTCTATTTGTAACTGCTCATCTCTACAAAATTATAATCAAAAATTTTCCAACTGGGTTTCAACTCGTAAACATTCCTAAAGTCAAATTTTTCTTTCTTGTTTATATTTTTATGATTTTTCTTCTCGTTTATTTATTTAAATAACATCAGTCATGCATATTTGAATTCAATGAGCATTAAGAAAATTTTTACGATTTCTTCTTTTTATGATACGAAAATTTTGATTAGATTGATCTTCATCAAAAGAAAATTAAATTATAGAAAAATTTTCAAAGAAAAGAAAGAAAAATTTTAAATTTTTCTTTACATCAATTTTCATTCAATTCATCCCAACTGATATATGATTATAGCTTTTCCCAACATCAATGAATATTAAATCAATCCATCTTCACATCATCACTTCTTTTAGTTCATGCATGACCCATCAAATGCCCATCGATGCCTATATCACAAACATCTTTTTTACTTTGCTGAAAATCGTAAAAATGTCTCGCTTAATGCGTAAAAGCAATAAAAACTTTTTTCCTAGCTTGCATAAAAAACTCTTTTGCATTTGTAAATTTTCCTTATGTGATTTTCAACTTTTTTATTTTTATTTTTTTGTCTCTCTCATAAATCTCAATATAAAAAGAGACTTTATGCTAAATAGATGATCTTCATGATGTTGTAAAAAAATTCAGTGGAAAATTTTTATTGTGAAATAGAAATAAAAGAGAAGAAAATTTAGGATAGACAAAATAATAAAAATGAATATTATAGGTAAAATTTTATTACAATAGGTCAAGAAATGAAAATTTTAAACCTTTGAATTAAAGACTTGCTTAAATATATGAACAGTTCTTACATTCAATGGAAGACAGTATTTGCTATGACCTTAAGCTTTTAATTTGATCATTTCATAGGAAAATTCAAGATATATGCATCCTGTTTTCTAGCAGGCGTGGACACACAAAAAGAGCAAGAAAGAATAAATTTAAGCATAAAAGAATATTTGAAGCTACTGAGAGCAAAGAAAGCAACAGCATTTCCATGACTGAATTTTTTATTAATTTGAACAAATATATTTAAAATAGAAAGTTTTAATTGTCTGCCTTTGAGTTATTCCTTCAAATTATTTATTTTTGGAAAATAATTTAAACGTACGGATTTAAATTAATCATTAGGATTAAATTTGTAAGAACAAAAAATATCAAAGTCCGAAATCGTTTCATGAGTAACTAAAAATCAACTAAATTTACTCGAGTAAAATTTTGAAAATGTTTGTTTACATTTGCTATGAAATATTTTAAATTATTAAAATAAATTATTTTAATTTTCAATCTAAATTATCTACCCATGTAGGTTTTTGTTTCCATCTTTTGAAATTTCATCAATAATTTGCAATCTGTTTAAATTTTCATTTCACTCTTAGATAACGTTCAATAAAACTTTTACACACAAAAACTCAAGCCACATCATTGGTCTCTATCATTATCATCACTAATGTATCCTTTTTTGCTCATTATTTCTTTTTATCAGCAATGACTATCGCTCTACAACTGATTCAACAGAACTATTCTATTTCAGCACACACAATGACAGATTAATAGCATGTACAAGCGAATATACACAAAAGGCATGAATAGTGGACATGGCAATGGTTAGATAAAAGAGTCAAATAAAAAAGGTGGTCATGACTAATGCATGTGTGCAATAAATAGAAGAAAAAAATTTATTGATGACCAACACTGTCTCTTTCGCCATGCATGCGCTAAAGCATAGAGAAAAAGCTCTGCGAGATTTATGTGAATTTATTTTTATTTTCATTGCTTTCATTGCCATTCGATGCTGTATTTGGCATCAGTTTTTGCTTCAAGGCAGTATATTTTTTCCTCATACATTCTACTCACTTGAATTAGATGATACACGCACGGGCACACATGGTGATGTATGCTCGCATCGCAATGAATGCCAAAAAAAGTATCTTGATCAGGACCAATAAACTATCAAATGAGCAAAAGAAAACGGTTTGCGTGCTATTATGCTACTATCTTTGGATTAAATTTGTTGTCTTCTTTTTTGCTCGTTTTTTTTCGTTTTGTTTATTTTTATTGTAATGGCCTGATTGCATTAGAAATGAAGGAAAAAAATTGTTGGTTATTGTCTGTTATCGCTTGTAATTGGTGGTTAAGGTTGGCAAATTTATTAATGCAGTAACAAATGAATATTTTCTTCACTGGAGTTTGGGTTAAATAAATATCAATTAAAAATTTCTGTTTTAATTTTAAATAGGGGATTTCAAAAATTATTTATGGAAAAGAAGTTGATTTTTTAATTATTATTGTATGGTTCAGAAGATATAATTTATTTTATAGCAAATCAGAGCTGGAAGGTTGCTAAAATGTTATCACATGAAATTAGATATTTGCACATTTTGCCTACCATTTTACTGCAACAAATAATCTGCTTTCTAACTTTTCGATTAATTCAAATATTTTTTTAAAAAAACTTACAAAAATAACTTTTCTTTCAGCTCATTCAACCATAACTAGTTAGAAAACTGTAATTTATTGAGTTATTACCAACACTATTTATAGTCATCACTTTTTTCTCTCTCACTTTTAGTATCAATAATAAAAGATCAAAAGTGCCTTTAAGTGATTTTTTTTTCTTTATTTTTATGTTTCTGGTTGGTTTATTGAATGAGATTAAAAGAGGAAAAAGATCCGGCATAATTAATTATTTATGTTCTTATTGCAAAAATGATTATTGATTTTTTAGCAGATGTTGTTCAGAAAGGAATTATACAGTTGTGGTCAGAGGAAATATAAATATTTTACTTTATCAATCTAAACAAAAAATTGAATAAATCAAAGTTAAAAAGAATTTGATAAATTTTTTCTTAAATATCGAGATTAAAATCGGAATAAAGTGGGTTTCATTTAAAACATTTAATAGCAATTTAATGCTTACATAACAATCAAAATATTTTAAAAATTTGTTATCAAATTAAACAATTTACAAAACTGACTTTTAAATTTATGACTTGAGGTAATTAAATTCATCAGAAATCTTTAATCTTATCAGTATGCGTAATATTTTAATCTCCTTTTAATTTATGTTAATTATGAATGATAATGGAAGGAATAAATTAATATGAAAGATTTATTTACTATAAGCAAGACAAAAAATCATTAATATTAACCGTCAGTGACGTGTTAAAAGCGCATTTTCCCGCAACAGATTAGTTTTGTTTCAAAATTCATTGAAAGTTTCAAAAAAATTCATTCCGGCCTTTTTGAAGTCTGTAAAATTTAAAACATACACTTGGGTCTAAATATCCAAAAACTACTTCTGACATGTTTTCTCGACGTTTTATGACATTTTAAGATTTTTGGATGAAAAAAATTTTTTGGTCCATGTGATGGACATCCACCACATGCATGCCCTTGGGTCAACACCAATCTATAAACTTTTTATGCCATCTTATTCTACGCTTCAAGACCTTTCCAACGAGTATAAATATGCCTATATTTGAAAATTTATTCGATTTTTGGTCCATGTGATGCACCTGTGCGGCACATGCATACACTTAGGATCAGAGTTGTTACAGGCGACAGGCGAAAAAAAATTGATTTTTTTAAAATTTTACTTTCTTTATTTTTTTGGTTGTGATAATTATAAAATAGCATGGGAAAAATATTTTTAGAATTTTTTTCAAAAATTTCGATTTTTTCCGGTCCAAAAACTGTTTTTCACATGCATTTTTGTCTATTTTTGTGTTTGAAAATTCATAACTTTTGACCAACTTATCCAAAAAATATGGTTGATAGCTTGTTAGAAAGGTAATTTAAAGGCCTTTTAAACGATATATTATATGTAATATGAAAACTTAAAACTATGGTCACAAGAGCGCAGTTATTGACATCACTATGGGATTTTTTGGCATTTATTTAGGTCAAAAATTCAAAAAAGCATCAGAAAAATTATTTCAACGTCTTAAAATATTGTTTTGGATTATTCTTATACAAAACACACAAAATTTTTCCAAAAAACCGATGTACAACAAGAGTGCATGCCCTACGGCATGTGTTGCGAGTCTGAGGAACTTTTTTAAGAAATTTTTTAAAAATTGCCTGAAATATCTTTAAAATAACAAGAAATGATAAAGCTTGCAATAAAATTGATCTTTCAGATAAAATTCGTAGAAGAAAGTGCATCGAAATTTTCTTCAAAAAAGCAAATTTTCATAAATTTCTCTAAATTTTGAGTCGTGATTTAAAAATGAAATTTTATCTAAAAAATCAATTTTATTGCATATCTTATCATTTCTTGTTATTTTAAAGATATTTTAGGCAATTTTTAAAAAATTTCTTAAGAAAGTTACTCAGACTGGCAGCACATGCTCTAGGGCATGCACTCTTATTGTACATGGGTTTTTTGGAAAAATTTTGTGTGTTTCGTATAAAAATAATCCAAAACAATATTTTAAGACGTTAAAATAATTTTTCTGATGCTTTTTTGAATTTTTGACCTAAATAAATGCCAAAAAATCCCATAGTGATGTCAATAATTGTGCTCTTGTGACCATAGTTTTAAGCTCTTATATTACACATAATATATCGTTAGAAAGGCCTTAAAATTACCTTTCTAACAAGTTATCAACCATATTTTTTGGATAACTTGGTCAAAAGTTATGAATTTTCAAACACAAAAATAGACAAAAATGCATGTGAAAAACAGTTTTTGGACCGGAAAAAATCGAAATTTTTGAAAAAAATTCTAAAAATATTTTTCACATGCTATTTTATAATTATCACAACTAAAAAACCACAGAGCAGATTTTTCCCATGAAAAAATTTTTTCGCCTGTCGCTTGTTTTCGCCTGTACAGGCGGCCTGAAAAACAGGCGGCCTGAAAATTTTTTTTTACAGGCGGCCTGTTTTCACAGGCGGCCTTTTTTACAGGCGTGCCTGTTTTACAGGCCGCCTGTTTTTTCGCCTGTAACATCTCTGCTTAGGATAAAATGTCCAAAAATCATTTTTGACTTGTATTCTCGATGTTTTATGACATTGTAAGACTTTTTGGTGAAAAAAAGTTTTTTTGGTCCATGTGGTGGACGTCCACCATATGCATGCCATAGCTCGGCATGGAGAACGAATCTCGCGGAAAGCTTCCGTTACACCGGTCTCATAGTCAGAACCAACAGATTGGTGCAAAAAGTTTTGAGAAAAACCGTTTCTGGAAAGACTAGTTACGAAGACAGACAGACGGACAGACAGACAGACGGGCAGACGGACAGACAAAGTGGGCACAATAGCGCCTTTTTTCTAAATCTGATGGAAAATGCGCTAAAAATGATATAACACAATTTTGACTCATTCAAAAAACCTTTAAATATTTCAAAAATTTATTTTTTTAATATTTTTCTGCCTAGCAAACTTTTTTTTGGTTTTTTTAACTACATAAAATTTTTCTAAATTTATTAATTCTTCCCTTTTTTACAATGGAATTTTAACTGTTTGAGTTCTCTCAGTTGTAGCTTGAAATGGTTGATTTTTTAGTTCTTGCAAATCATTAAAAATTTGAAAAATAATCTCTTCTAATTGAGCTTTTGCTAAATTAAATTGATTTTCAATTTCTGCTTTTGCATTCAATAATTCATTGGCAAAAAGTTGAAGTTGATTGTTAGAAATTTTCAAACTTTGTATTTCTTGATTTGCTTTTGCAAGTTCATTTTGCAATTGATTGTTGAATTTTTTTACTTCACAAGTAAAATCATCAAAATTCCCATTAAAACATTTTGGCTTTTCTGTTGTTGCTATCAAAATTTCATCATCATAAGGACATTTGAGTTTTAAATTTTCAATTAAAGTCATAATTGTGCCTGTATTTGTTCCTCTTTGTTGATGGCAGATATTACTATTAAAATCGACATCTTTCAATCTTGTTACATTTAAAGGTTTGAACAAATCACGACCAACACGTTGAATTTGATTGATATCAAACCAAATAAGCACAACATTTGGAGTCTTTAAAAATAAATTGCTTGAAATTGTCGTCAAATTTGAATACCGAAAATCAAAATATTCCAATTTATCACCAAATTCTTCAAGTTCATCACCAAAAAGTGTCTCAATTGTTGTGTAATAAATTGAAATTGCCCTTAAATTTTCAAAAATTTTTGTAGCACCACGAGGAAAAACTGAAATTTTGTAATTTGCATGAATTCCTAAGAAGTCAACATTTACGTTAGTTTTTCCAGTAAAGTGAGTTCCTGTTACACCAGTAATATTGACATCAGTTGGAACCAAGTTTGGAATATTAAAGTCTATACATTGATAGATAACTCCAATAACAGTTGATGAATTTTGATAACTACAATTTAATGTAAATTGAGATGAAATTTTCAAATAAAAAAAAATCAAGAATAAGATTGAATTTTTCATTCTGAACTAAATGAGTTGTAAAATAAGACTGTGAATTTTTTTTTGAAGATACAATTATGCAAAGTTTTTTGATAAGGTTTTTTAATTGAAGAAAAAGTTATTTGATGTGAAAAAAATTTGTATGTTAAATGATAAAACTTAGTTTTATTTATATTTTTTATGTGTCATTTTTGTGTGTACTTTTATAAATTTTTTTCATCTGTACGTTTTGAAAGAATTTTTATTAAGAAAGATAAAATTTTGTCTAGATCATCATTTAAAACTAGTATAAATAAAAGCATGATGTAACCTTTAGTACTTCTCTATTTTTTGAGAACAAGAAAAGGAATTCTAGAGATTATTTTTGGCTCATAAAACATTGGCAAATGAAGTAAATTTTCTTTAAAGAAATTCAGAATATTTTGGTATGTAAATGCATTTTTTATTTGTTCTATTTTCCTAAGTTTCAAAAAAATTTTGAAATTATAATCGAATTCAGAGAAAGAATTTAAAATTAATAAATTGTATCTTTAATGAAATTCAGATTTTAAAATAAGAACAATTCCACACTTTGATTCTTTTTTTAATCTTTTAAAATTAAATAATTTTTCTTTCTTGTCCAATAAAATTACTTTTCCTCAATATTTTCTTTCAATAGTAAACAAAAAAAAATGATAGAAAATTTTCAACTTATTTTTATCATTTCATAAACCTAATCCCAAAGCAATTTTATTCCCTATAATCCCTAAATAAATCCCCACATTCAATCTTCAATAAAATAGCACAAAAAACACGATCCAAGAAAATTCATCAAAAAATATCAATTTCTTCTCGCTTTATATCCATAAAAATCCTAAACCATGTAAAAATTTCATTCTCCTTCTACATTTATAACGTTCCCAAAATACAACAACAAATAACACAAAAATCATCATATGCAAGTAGCAAAACTCAAGCAATAACACAGAGCAACCCATAAAACTTCATTATGGGGCATAAAATAGTTCCATCAGTAACAGCAAACAGCAATAAATGTGAATGGAAGGAAAGGGCACAAAATGGTCTCTCATATGGCATAACGGAAAAGGGTACGGCACGAGTCAATATATGAACAGAAGAAAAGTTGAGAAAATCATTTTTGTATTGCAAATTGACATTGATATTGCTGTTGATGACAGAAAATTGAGGCAGAAAATTTTCATCTCCATAAGTTTTTTTTGCCTTTTTGGATTGAATTTTTAGGAATTTTTCTTAAAGTTGAAAAGTTCAAGACGACTTTTAACTTTTTTCATCATAAAAGAAGAAAGAAAAATCGTAAAAAATACATAAAATGTGATGAGGTGAGAGAGAAAATAACAATCAAATGTTAAATAAAAGAAATTTTTTCCTCATTGAAATTCTCGTTTTTCTTGTAAATTTATTTTCATGTAATTTAAACTGAGTGCGAAATGGTTGAAAACATTTTTCATGAAAATTTATCACTCTCGTACATTACAGACGATTTAATAAGATTTTTCTTTTACAATTTTGCTATTTGTTAAAGTGGACATAAATTATTCGAAACTGTTGCTTTGTTAGTGAGAGAAAGTTATTTTTTGAAATCTTTAAAATAATGAAAGTAATAAAATAGAGTTAAAAAATTGAAATCTTTTTCTTGTTAAAAAAATGTTATTTGCAATGAAAAATTGATATAAAGATTGAAAAACTTAAGATTAGAAAACTGAACTGAGATATGTTTTAACATTTAAAAGTTTTCAATAATTCAAATCACGATCGAAAATTGAAGAATTCGAACTTGCATGTTAATTTTTCTTTTCATCAAGGTACTTGCAAGTTAGCTCACTGAAAAATTTCTCTGATTTATTCAGATCTTTTTTAAGTTCGGTCAATACTATGTAAATTTTTAAAAAAAAATCTTTAAAATTTAGTTAGCACTCTAAATTTTCATTTCAGTTCGTTCGCGATCAAAGTTTTTTTTTGTTGTACATTTTCTTATGGTTTGATTTATCATTATTTCTTTTTCCAACGTTTTACTCAACTTACTTTCTTGTTTGTCTGTTTGTCTGTCCGCGGAATTTTCTAACTCAAATTTCACCCATTTCCGACTAGTTAGAGGTTTGAAACTTTGTACATAGCTCAGAACTCGATGACAATGCATTCTTATATACATTTCATCATGATTCGAGCTGTATTTTAATGAATATTTAAAAAATAAAATTTGAAATTGTGACTTAGTTTCAATTTTCACCGTTAGTGGCGCTACAGTCGCTTTACCTTGATATGTCGCGCGTGACAAAAATGAAGTGTTGCGCAACAAAAAATTTGAAATTGAAAATACCGTTTAACAGATTTAAATAAACGTATGATGACAATTCAAACTGATATCGGTAATGCTGCGCTGAACAAATGTAAACAATCAGTTTTAGTGAATTTTGCGAAAAATTTATTATAAAATGAAAATTATTTTAAAAGTACTGATAATTAATAATAAGTTTGTTACAAAATATTTTAAGTGGAAAAAATAAGGTAAAGAAGTGGAAAATATTCAATTTAGTGAAGAATTAAGGATTAATAGTGGTGAAAAAGAATAATTAAAAGAATTGTGAAAATTATAAATGAAATAAATTGTGAAATAATTAAAAAGTAAATACAGTGATTAAAGATTTGATTTCAAGAATGAAAGGTAGGTTAGCAATATATATATTATATATTTCTCTCTATCTTGACTACAAAAATTTATCATGTCTGAAACATCAACTCAACAAAAGCGACAACTGGAGAAGGAACGACAAGTCCGCCAAGCTAACTGCAAAACGAGGATAAGGTAAGTCCGTTCGTCTGACTAAGCGCAAACAAGAAAAACTGAAGAAGAAAATCTTGCAATCCAACTAAAGGATCGCAAGCATAAAGCGATAGCTGCTCAAAACCGAAATGAAAACGAACAAACTTCTCACCTTGCTGAAGATAAAGCACTTATGTCTTTAGTTCGAATGAATGAAACTTCTTATGCCTACCAACGCGAATATGCAGCTGAAGCTTAATTGACTGATCTCCTGAAGGACACAAAGCTAGACTTCAACGTGTCCGAAATAATTGTACACATCATATGCCAGGTGTAGAATACTTTAACAACCCTCGCCGCTTCGTGGTTAGGTTTGGAACTCCATAGAAATTTGAAAACCAAGAAGGAATGTTATAATAACAAAATGTATAAAAATCTTAATAAAATGTCATTTAAATTTATATTTTAATAAAAAATATTAAGCACTTATATTTCATTCCAAATAAGTCGTCTTTATTTACAATAAACCATGAAAAGTTGTTCAAGTCGCAAGTGCAATACTAACTGATTTATATCAAGTGCGAACGAAGCTCTTACGAGTCACTGATCTATTATGAAGTAATCCAGTGCGAGCGAAGCTCGTACTTTCATATGACTCGACGGTAGGGCGAGCATATAGGTTGAGCGGAGCTCACGACGTTTGACGAAGTCGAACGTCCAAACAATCCAAAAAACTGATCAATACCAAGTGCGAGCGAAGCTCGTACGAGTCACTATTCGATTACGCTTACTGATCTATATCGAGATACAAACAAAATGGAATAACACTCTAAATATGATTTATTTCATCAGACTTTTCAGATGGATAGATATCAAATTGTACATACAAAACTAAAAAGAAGAAAATAATGATACAATTAAAAAACTTTTAAAAACCAACGTTTTTCTTGCCAACTAAAAAGAATAAAATAATTTTTTCAGGCCCCTCTCAGAGTTTTCTTGTGAATTGACAAGCAAATGGTGACAGATTCTATGACTATTATGATGGACCCAAAACGAAAAACGTTGGGCGCATATTACATTACATTTGAAATTTATAATTTGCTTAATATATATGTACACAAATGGAATTATATAACAAATTGTAGCATATCGCCTTGTGAATTTGTAATATTTGAGTGTGAAATCACTAATGATTAAACCTATGCAATTTTACTAACGAAGTCTTTTGGATAATTGTTTGTATTTGTCGTAGATTGTACTCAGCGCCTTGGCAAGAATATAATATTATGATTTCGCAATATCGAATATATAAATCACGACATACACTTGAGGTTAATTTACTAACACTTCTTTTGCATATCTTCTAACACAATTTTATGCCTTTATCTCTTACAAACTTGTTCTATATTTTATTCTAACACGCTCCTTTTGAATGCTCCTTTACCTTATTAATTCTATACAAAAAATAAAAGATAGCGATATATTTTCTAACTTACTTCTCAATCCATATAAATTTCCTATAACATAATGTATGAAAATCATAATACAAGTACATATATCAAGCATATTATAAATTTCAAATGTAATGTAATATGCGCCCAACGTTTTTCGTTTTGGGTCCATCATAATAGTCATAGAATCTGTCACCATTTGCTTGTCAATTCACAAGAAAACTCTGAGAGGGGCCTGAAAAAATTATTTTATTCTTTTTAGTTGGCAAGAAAAACGTTGGTTTTTAAAAGTTTTTTAAATTGTATCTTAAATATTATAATTAGTCAAATAAATTATCTTTTTTCTTGTTTTTATTGTTTCTTATGATTTCAATTTCAGACTAATTTTTTATTAGAAAAAGTTTTTTTAACAGAAAAACCAAGAATAAAAAAAGAAAGCTTCAAGTTACAATGAAAAGAATACCCAGAGAGCACAGACTGAGATAGAAGAAAAGTTAATTGAAAGTCCATTAGGTTAATAGCATAATATCATTATGAAATGTAAAAAGAAAAAAAAAAAAGAAAAAGGTGACGATGAAGAATATTTTTCTGTGTATTTCAAGTTTTAATGTCTTTTTCTTTCTATCTTAGAATGAAAAAAAAGTTGATATAGAAAAGATGCAGATAAGAGAGAAAAAATACAAAGTTTAAACTTTTAAACTTTAAAAAAATTCACTATTGATTTTTCTTATTTCGATGAAAATAAAATAGGGTTAGAACTTGCATGAATTCACATTTTTCACAAGTTGATATCAAGTGGACTTACACGTGAATGTCTCTGATTCAGTTAAATTAAACTCAATCAAAATACATAGTAAATTAAAGGACCATTGACTTCCATACAAATGTGCAGAATTTTAAACGAATTAAATGAAATCTGATTGAATTAAAGACATTCTTGTGGAAGTCAACTTGAAATTAACTTGACAAATATATGCACATATCAAGTAAAATATGCATACAAGTCCAAACCCTGAAATAAAATTATAAAATATGAGACTAATAAAAAAGTTTTATTCTCATTTCAACTAAAGTGTTAATTAAATTATTTCAACAACTATCAAACAATTTTCCAAGCCACAAATTAAA
The DNA here is from genome assembly GCA_018290095.1 of Polypedilum vanderplanki. NCBI lineage: Eukaryota > Metazoa > Arthropoda > Insecta > Diptera > Chironomidae > Polypedilum > Polypedilum vanderplanki. The sequence continues at coordinate 1,183,678 of CM031382.1, read as the reverse complement.
TTATAATTTTTTTTCACTTAAACTTCAAGTAACTTGAGCTCTTCAATCTTCTTATTTTATCTCATTCAACTAACCACTTTTTTCCAAGTACTGATAAAATATTTTTTTCTTTCTTTCAATTAAATTCATTACAGAGACACAAAAAGAAAAATAAAAAATGAAGAAAAAATTGCCTCTAATTGAAAGCACTTGAGCGCTCGCCCAAATTCACTTAATAAAAATTTACTTTTTCTTCTTTTTGTTTGAGCAAGAATAAAGAGATAAAGAGGCGGAGGTGAAAAGAAGAAAAATTACTTGAGATGACATGAATGAAAAAAGTTTTTTTCAGCTTGTTATAGAAAATGAAGATAAATGCGTTGAGGAAATAATGGTCAAGAATTTGGTCAAAAGATTTTTGAAAACTTTTTTATGGGAATTTTTTTAATTTATTTGTTTTTTGTCTTTGAAATTTGATTAAAATTTAATTTAAGGGTTTTCAACATTTACAGGAAAGCTGTTAAAATGACTGCTGGATTGCCAAACAATATTTATTTTATTCTAAAATAAATAACAAATGTGAATTTTATAAAATTAAATTTTTTGTCCTCTTTTTTATATTTTTAGTGTATGAAGAAAAATTAAACAAATTTGTAAGTGTGTCAAAATAAAACCCTTTTTATTTTATTATGTTTTTTGTGCTTAACCAGCATTTTTTTGTGTTTTCTCATTTAAATTAGTGTCAGATAACTATAATGATATTAAAAGTCATGAAAGAGTGAAGAAAGAAAAGAGTTCTTAAATAGAATTGTTGAAAAAAATTTCATAAAGTTACAGAATTAAAATTTGCTAAAATTGTTTAAAATTATAGAAACACTTAAAATTAAAAAGAAAACATTTTGTGATTTAATTGGATTAATTTTCAAAAAAATAAAATAAAACTTTTAAAAATTCATTCAAATAACGAGTTAATTTTCAAAATCAGTTGGAAGAGTATAAGACCATGTATTGGAACGAGAACAAAAGTTAATTTATGAAAAATGTTGGCAATTTTTTGAAAAACTATTTGGAAATATTAACGAAATCTTAGAAGCTGAATATACTTAATGAGACTATTTTAACAAGCTATCAACAACAATTCTTTGACTTGCAGTTTTTTCCACAATTGAAGGCAGTCAAGGACAGATAGGCAACAAGCTTGATTTAAATAGATTCTTAAAGGATTTGAAATTTAAATAATTACAAAAATATTAATATTGTAAAGCCTAAACATGTCTGACTTGAACTTTTTGTTTCTTTAAGGAAAATTTCTTATAAATATTCAAATTTTAATTAAAACTCACCACAAAATTGCTCCTGTTTTCTTAATTATTTTTCAACCTACACTCTAAACCTTACTTGACAGTTTTTTCATTCTATTTTCATTTTTTGTTCAATTCACATTTTGACACGAAAGAATGACGTCAAAATTGCTGTGTTATTTTTTCCTTCCTTAAAATAATCGAAAAAAGTAACAGTTATAGAAGAAAAAAAAAACAGATCCTTTTAACGGTTATTTTTGTGTGTTTTAATTTGCATCTTTTTCTTGTCTACTTTTATCATGCTTTGAGTCAGTTTGCTTGTGGACAATTTAAATGAGATTTTTGAGTCAATTTTTTGTTTCTGTGTGTGGTTTTGAAGTGAAAGAAAATGAAGAAAAAAAAATGACAAAGGAAAATTTTTCATGAAAGTATACAAGTAAAAAAAGTTATGTGCGAGACAAAGGTAAAAAAATTAAGATGATAAAGAAAAAAACTGAAAAAGTTTTAATGACGTCAGGAAAGACTGTCAGTTTAGAGACTAAGAATTTTTTTTGATGTTCTGAAAGTTTTTATAAGAAATTGTTAAAAAATTTACAAAATTTTTTGGAAAATTTCGTCACCAAAAATTTTACGTAAAATTTCATGTCGGTTCAAATTAACCACAAAAGCTCATTACACACCTTTTATCTCTCTTTTTCCATGCATTTTCATTTTCCATTTTTTAAGTCAAAACCACAAAAATATACACACAGAGTGTGAGAACGTAAAAATGTTTTATTTTTTATATGAAACACTCACTTGACTGTGTCAACATTGTCGGTTGTGGGTTGTAAATTTTAATAATGTGTACATAAAATAAAGTCATAGCAGTTGGTAAGTCATTTTAAATGAGGAAATAAAACATAAAAAAAAAATGAAATCTTTTTACTTAATAATTTTGTTCAACTTTGTTTTAAGAAAGAAGAAAATTAAAAAGAAATTAGAAATGATTTAATAAAAGTAGATGATGAAGTATTAACAATTTAAAAATTATTTCCATGCAAATTAGTGTTTAGAAAAAAGGTACTTTCCTTTTGGTACCTTAACAAACCTTACAAAGCTCTTGACGACAACTGCTTATTTGAAAGGCAGTACCTTACTAAAAGTTCAACTTTTTTGGAAAGTGTGAAGATCTTTTTTTACAAGATAAAAAGAAAATTCAAAAACCAAATAAAAAGAAAATAAAATAAAAATCACTCCATATACATATAAAAATTATAGCCACATTATTTTACCATCAAACTTTTATTTTTTTTTTCTCTATCCTTCTTTAACAATCACAGAGTCATAAGCAGAAATTTATTACTGCCCAAAATGGCAATTATTTTCCTCTCATCGACCGTCAAGCGCTCTACTCCACTCATATCATAGACAAACACATTCGCATATTAAATTTATTGCTCTAGTAGTAAAATTACATGACATTGACAATGAGAAGTATGTAATAAACGCACAAAGCATACCCTCCAACCACGAATATATGCGTGCATGCATTATCAAAGAATGATGTAAAACAAATTTGTTCATGCATGCACATGACAGACGTTTGAGAATTGCCCAAAGTTAAACAAGGTCAAATTCATGCTTGAATGATTTTAGGCTAGCTAGAAAAGTAAATTTCTCATTTAATTAATTGCATGAATTAATGTTTTGTCAAAGCCTTCTATTATGATGCCAATCACATGAATTCTTTTTAAGGGCACTGTAATTTTCTAATTTGTTACAAATTATTTTTACGATGAATAGAGGGAAGGAAATTAAGAATTTTTTATGAGTTCGTGTATTTTTTTGATTTTTTTAATGATAGACTAGAATAAACATTTGAATAGAAGAAAATTTCTAATTTAATTTAAAGGAAAAATTTTCCAAACTTTAATTTTAAATAAAAGAAAGCAATCTAAAATCCATCACTGCCAATACCTCCATCACCGTTGACATGAAATGAGACACAATCATCTAAATTTATGCATAACACACACAAATATCTCATCATTCTCCATTTCATGTAAATATTTGTCATAGATGACAACATTTTCATTTGTCACTTGCGAATGAATGAATGAATATTTTTTCTTATTTTTAGCATTTGTTTTTGTTTTTGCAAAAAAAGGCGTTCAAATTTATTTTATGTTTAAATAAACTCATATATACGTCAGTAAGATGATTGTAAAGATATATTTATTTTGAATAAAGAAAGATCACAAAATTTAAGATATGAAATTGAAGGAGTTAAAAATTTTTGAATTTATTAAAATAACGGAATTTTAAATATTCATTATTTTGTTATACAACATTTTTTCTTGTCAAGCAATTGCAGCGCCATCAGGAAACTAATTTTGAAACTTATTTTCGAGAGGTAATTTAGGACGTTAAGATCAAAATTCTTAAAATTTTATTTATTATTTAATTTTTGAATTATCCATAAATTAAAAAAGAACTCCCAAATCAACAAAATAGCTCATATTTTCTTATAACTTTCGGCACCCACATTAAAAAAAATTATTTTCATTTCCCTTAAATATAAAATGAAAACAAAATACACACAAAAAATTGTCATAAATTCAAATAAACATAAACAAAACACAGAAATGAAAAAAGAAAAGAAAACAAGAAATTCATGAAGATGCTACAGTATAAATAAAGAAAAAAAAATGTGTAAATGTGAAAATATGAAAATTAAACAGAATGAAGGGGAAGAAATGCTGCGTAACGAAATAAAGAAAACTTTTAGTAAAGGGCGTAAAATTGAATGAATGAAAAAGTCACAAATTGTTGATTATGGCTTCGTAAGAAGAAAATTTTTTTTGTTACATTTCACAAATTTCTATGTAATCTTTTACGTGAATTTGCAGATGCATCATCTGCCAATTGTTCGTTTTAGCAAGTAAAATTTATTTATTCCACACGTTTAGATTTTCACCACACATTCGATGTCGTATGCAAATACTTTTTTAATACTTTAAGCAGATTTTTAATTTTTGTTGCATGCGCGAATTTTTATTTGGCTATGAAAATTGTAAATCGATGTGATTTCAGATTGTGAAACTAAATAGAATTTTAATGTGATAAATTGAGTAAAACTTCTTATAAATTTAAGCGTGTGACAGTTTTCAAGTTTTGCAGCTTGCGTTTATTTTAAGAAAATTCTAAAATTTACTTAGAGGATTTAAAAAGAGGGTTCAGCACTTGCATGCATATTTGAGTAGTTACTTGACATTATTTATGCAAGTTGACATACACAAAATGTGTCTAATTCATTAGGCTCTTTTTAATTTGGTCAAAATATGTGCAAGTTTACATAAAAGTCAGTTGCTCTTAAATTTTTACAAATTTTGACCAAAATATATTTAACCTGAATGAATTAGAAATAATTTCAACTTGCATGAATAAAATCAAGTTAGTAGTCAGGTATGCATGCAAGCGCCAAAATTTAATTAAAATTTTTTAAATTCTTTCAATAGAATAAATGATAGAAAGTAGAAAATTGATAACCAATAAAATTATCCATTGAAGAAAAACCATTGATTAGTTTAGTATTCAATTAAAAACTTTAAAATGAATAAAATACTGTGAATTTTCCCATAAACAAATAAAAAATTTAAATTTCTTTCAATGTGAAAGTTTTATTCTTGTTTCAGCACGAATAAATAAAATTCTTAATTCTGAAATTCAATTCTTTTACCTGAGAAAAGAAGAGAGAAAGAAAATCAATTAATTTCAAGTGATTCTTCTCACATTTCTTTCACATAGAAGAAATTTGTTAAATAATTAAAGGCGAAATGTGAGTAAAAAAAATTTTATTTGTAATTTGATAAAAATAACTTAAGCGAAAATTTCTTGTTAAACTTAATTTGACCATTCTTTATCTTATTAAGTACTCACTTAAAACTCACTTTAAATGCCCAGTTCTAAAACCCATTACACACCCAAACATAGTGACTATTAAGTTAGTTACACAAGAAACGACTTAATTTTTATTACCAACTCATAAAATCAACAATTTTATTGCCATTTTCATTTCCATACTTTTGGGCTTGTAATTTTCCACTCAGCTTTCTTTGTCTGTTTTCGAGTAATGAAAGCTTTCTTGTGAATACCTAATATTATTATAAGGGTGAAATAGAAACAAAAAGTCTTTAAAAGGGAAATTTTTATAGAGCGAGGTAAAAATTGTGTTGATAAACATGAAAAATTACTTTTTAATTGTAGTTTAAGAAATTTTTAGTTCGTGAATTTTCATAGAATTTTTTTAAAAAATATTTTGAGCCTTTCAATTTATATAAAAATTTAAAATTTGAATGAAATTTTTCAAACTCAAAACTTTTTTTTGAAAAAGTTTGAGACATTAAAAATGTAGAACAAAAAAAATAAAATTTTAATTTAAGTTTCCATCCCTAATTCTTTTTCTTTTTTCCTCTTTATCTCAAAAACTTTTAATGAAATTGAATAAATTTGCTTTTGTCTACTTTTTATGGTTGCTGCCATTCTAGCCTCACTCATTTTGTCGCTTCTTTCATTCTCGCCTTCGACTAGTTTTAATGCAATTAGTGAAATGAAAGCGAGCAAGAGTGGTAAAAGACAGAAAATTTATGAGTGAATTCTTTTTACTTCATTGTCAAGCGAAGCGTATAAAAAATAAAATGTACTGTTTTCTTCAGGAAGTAAATTAAATTTAGACTGAAGTTTTTTAATGAAATTCTTGATTAAAGAAAAAATTTTTTATTAAATGACATGCAATTAATAATGATTTTAATAAATTTCCTAAAATCGAATTTTTCACTCGTGAAAATTTTTACTCAAGAAATTTTCAATTCTACAAAGAAAAACAAAAAACGTGAGAATTTTTACCAAATAGAACGCAAAAAGAGTTAAATCTTCCTCGCATAGAAAAAGAAAAAGAATATTTCAAAGAGATGAAAAGGCTTTGAAATTTCACTTTCTTTTTCTTCTTGGCAGAAATATTTCTTGTATGTTCTTGTTTCTTTTTCTTTTGAGGAAGTTTTGAAGAAACTTTTTTTTGAATATTTTCTTTTAGGTTTCGTTTGAGGTTGAAGATTTTTAAGACATGTTTTTGGAAGATTTCAATTTATATTGAAGAAAACGTTAAAATTTTAAAATTTTTTTGAAAATTCAATAATATTTTAAAAATTTCATAGCAAATTATAAACTTTTCAAAAGACTGATCAAATTTTTGAAAATTTTAAATTCATTAATTACTTTGATTTTTTGTAATTTACAAAACAAAAATTAAAGAAACTCATCAATTTTATAGAAATATTCAAATTACTTTTCCACAAGTCCCACAGGAAAATTTAGTCTTTAGCTCCTTGAACTTTTATTGCTTCCCCAACTCATTACAATTTGCATTAATTTTCTCTTTTTCACACAGCCTTTCATCAGAAAATAGGGCGCTAAAAAAGGTTCAAATTTCTTTCTTTTTTTAAATTTATTTCCTAAACAACAAGATGAATGAACGGTCTTTTGTAATATATTCATTATTAAATAAAAAAATCATGCTTTGACACATCAATAAGGAAAATTGAGGATGTGAAAAATTAAAGATATAAGAAAAATGACAGAAGATGGATTGGATTTATTACTAATGAGTTAAGAAAAATTTGGGTCTTTAGGTCAGCTATGAAAAGTTATGTTTTCATGATTGGTTTGGAAAAATTTGTTTGTAAACAAAAATAAATCAAAAAACTAAATATTAAGAATTTTTTATAAATCTTTAAAAATCCCTTTCATATTTTTTTATATAAAAATCCTTCATTTTTTCTTAGTTTTCAAACATTCCTTTTAGTTTAGCACGAGTGAAGAAAAGGTTCAAAAATGATTTTTCTTTTTTTGGTGTGTCTTAAGCAAAGAAAAAAACGAGAAGAAAAGTGAGAAATTTATTCGATGCGAACGATTCAAGGCACCTGTGTTGAATGCATAAATAGACGAGGGAAAGTGATTGATTATTTTATTTTCTTTTGATTTTTTTTAGTTCTAAAAAATCGGAATGACACAAATAGTTTTTTAAATATTTCAAATTTGTTAAATTTTATAAAAAAAAATTTTCTTAAGAAAATTTTCAAAAAAATTGTTGTAAATTTTATATAAAAAATTTGTCCATCCCTTTTTCTATTCCCTAAAAAGATCTTACATAGCACAATTCTTCAAATATTTGAATAGATTTTTTTCATTTTTCAATTTTCAACACCATCACGTACCCTATCTTAGCTTAGAAAGCACAAAAAATGTCTCTAACGCTTTTGGTTCTCTAAATATGAAATTTAAACTTTATTTGTTAGCATAATGATGATAAAAAAAATGAAAATTATTTGAACCCACCTTGTAAACAAGATTTTTATCACTTAATAGACCTGAATTTGAATAATATTGCTAGAGGTCAATATTTTTATTGTTTGTTTTACTTTGTCAATAAAATATGAATCACTTTTAATGAGAATTTTTTTTTATTTTTTGACACTTTTTTATGAATTTCGCAATTTTTCTTTATTTTTGAAAGTTTTAATAATTTTTTCACATTTGTAGTTGATATTTTTTAAAAAATTTAAGAGATTTTTTCTTAATTTTTTGATATTTTTGATAAATTTTCTTAAAGTTTCTATTTTTGATATAAAATTTAAAAATTTGACAATATTTTTTGATGAATATTTTTTGTATTTACTTTTTGTTTTCTAAATTATTTTATGTCCACATGAAATTTTTTACTTTAATGATAGAAAATCTTTTATAACTAAATAAGTCGTGATTCATAACTTCAAATATACAATTATAATGAATTTCTTTGATAAATCACAAAATAATGAGCTTTAAATTAATTTACACCCAATTATGTACATAGTTCAATATTCTTTTAAATGTTCGTAAGCTTCTTATATTTAATTATAAGCTGATTTTTTTTTATTATTGTTGATATTTAAAATTTTATTATTTTCACTACAAGCAATTTTTTATATATTAAGGTTCAAGGATTAATTTTTTTATTTGCAAAAGCTTGAATTTTTTATACAAATTAATTTGAATTAAATATTTTTATACATTCATTTAAGAAATTCGTAGACTTAACTTTTAAATTTTTACATACAATTTTAATTTATATCAAGCTTTAATTCACTAAAAATCACATAAATTCATGTCATATTATTTCAATTCTGCTTGTTCAAGAAATAAGAAAAATACACCAAATTTAGTTTTGTAGTAAAATTATTTCTCACTAATAAAATTTTAAACGGTTGAATGAATTTCAAAAGAAAACAAAATCTAATTTATTACCTCATTCATAAAAATTCTTTTTTCTTTCCATTCACAATTTGATTTCATCAAAAGAAGAACCAAAAACCTTTTCATTGTTAACACAATTGATTTGTAAGAAAATAAAACTGATGAAATAAAAAAAGGATCGAAATTCGACCTTTGACCAATTTTTTAGAACTAAACGTTTGATGAAATTTAAATGAACAAATGTGAAATGGTAAAAGTTAAATAAATAAGCTTTAATTTTTTTGATGATGAGAATGAAATTTTCAAAAAATATTAAAGTTTTTATTTCTGTAGTTTTCCTTCTATTTTACCATTTTCAATTACACAACAAACCAAAAATTCAATTCAATTAAATTTTAATTGCTCCAAACATAGTCACACAAAAAAGCCAATTCATTTTAATTTAAAAAAAGTATCCCAAACACACCCTTATGGTGATACACGTGTGTGTGTTTGCCAAACATATGATCAAATTAATGACACAAGCGGGAGTGCAAAAAAATCCATTCAATTAATTACGATTAAAATAAAGTCAGATGAGTGAAATTTGTCATTGAATATTTTTTACTGCTTTTTTATTGTTTGTTTTTGAGAGGTTGAAAATAATATTAATTTTTGCATTGATTTAAAATAGTTAAAAATATATATTGAAAAATTGGCCATTTGTTCTAGGGAACATTTGTGTTTGGGTCTTATTGATCATTTATTACATATGGTTTGTAAATAATTAATACAGAAAAATTAGATATTTTTATTAAATGGTTTGGTAATTAAACTATAAATATTATGGTATGTTTTGAGAAAGATAAAAAAAATATAGAAACCTGAATTATGAGATTTTTTGATACAAAATAAAATTTTTCAAAATATTTCTATAAAAAATTTCATTTATAAAGTCAAAAGAGACAAATTTTCAAAATAAAAGTAATTAATGACTGCTAACTCTCTGATTTAATTTAGAATGAGTCATCAGAAAAAAAAACTTTATTACGTTTCAGTTTTAATCTTCTTAAAGATTCAATTTAAAATTAAAAGCTTGTCTCAATTACAAGGCAATTTTCATATTGCATAGCATCACACACATACACCATTCATTATAGTCAATAACAAAAGAAAAAAATAACAGTAGCATATTGCTCTTTACTCCAAAATTTGTGAGACAGCAATTTACAAAAATTCTCTCCATAATTAATTTGAATTTCCGGACGCTTTTGCCTTTGTGTATTTTAAGAGCTCACTCGAGTGAATTTTAATGAGAAAAAAATTGAAAAATGTTTTAATTAATTCAGCAAAATTCTTTTAAGCTGCGACCGCACGGTTGTTGAGTCTTTAGCATATTTTAGGTTCTTTTTATTCACACTGCTACAATTATTTATTCATTTAAATTGAATTATGGTGGTTGACTTGAAGTTATTTAAAAAAATGAGTGGTAAAATTTTTTTAAATCCAGAAAAAATAAACAAATTTTTTCATTCAACCGTTAAAAAATTTTGTTTTGAATTTTTAAAAATTAATTTTTTCACACTTCACTGCACAAAAAATGAATTTTTTTTATTTTTCACAAAAATCATCCACTTTACTTTAAAATTTATCACTTTTTATTAAAAAATTAAATTTTTTCAATTTTTGGCAAAAATATAAAAGTTTTCTTTCTCAATTCATAAGACATGAGGAAATCATTCGTAGACGCGTATTTCCTTCACATACTGTCAAAATCAACTAAACTTTGCTTCACTCGCATCGTCGAATAGAAAATTTTTTCACAATTTTTCTGCGATGTTTTTTACAAGAAGAAATTTACAACATTGAAGTTGATTGGAAAGTAAATTTTTCCTTATGATGGAACAGTGAAGTAAAAACGCATGGGCGATGTAATGGAAGTTAACAGCTGGTAGTGTAAATTTTTGTTTATGTTTTATATCATGCAACCACATGTTGATACTTTTTCATGTGACTGGAAAATTGGGAAGAATTTCCAAGGAGAAGAAAACAAAGTTTAGCTTCCAAGAAGCTTTCATAATTTTGTGTCTTTGCTTAGCTTTCATAAAAGCTTTTTTTTAAAAAAAAAATTTAGAAAAATTTTAAAAACTCACCCTTAATAAAATCGACTGCCATTTCAAGTCCATAAGTATCTTTGTCACAATCATCCAAAATGTGCGCACCAATTTTCACATCTGGTCCAAGTAATTTCATTTCATTGATGCGATCAAGTGTAAAAAGCATTGCTTCGAGTGCTTGAATGCCGCCTTGTGGCATTATTGGTCCACAAGTCGCATTATCTTCACGTTCATGCACCATCATTAAACCACCAAGAATCACATCACCCTCAACTACTGATTCATATTTTGTTGGCCAATGAATGTCACCAATGAGCTGTTTTGGTTTTGTTACTTTTGCAAAAACTTTTGGTGGCTCAGTGCTTATTGAAGTTTCAATTGTTGTGTTTGAAAATTGCCAAAATGTTGATGAATCATCACTTAAATAATCAATGTCGATTGTATCATTAATATCAATAAGAAAACTTGAAAATTGTGAAGCAGAAAATGAAAAATTTTCCAAATGAGTTAAATTTGTTATTAAAATTGTTTCATTGGCATATTCGGTGATGTTTTGTGAATATAAAAGTAAAGGAAATATTGTGAAAAATAAAAATAATTTTATATTGGGCGGCATTATGTCAAGATTCAATTTTTGATTATTTTTGTGTTAAAGATTGAAAAATAAAAAGTTAGTTGAAATGTTTTTGGACGTTTTTTGCATTTTGATTTTTTTACTCCTTAAAATCTGGAAGGAAAAGAAGAGAAATTTGGTAAAATTAGTAGATTATTTTAGCTATGGCATATTGTTCTGGGATTTTTTAAAAAAGGAATATTTCTGAAAATCACTAATTAAGAATAAATTTAATATATTTTAAGTTTAACTTCTTTAACTTTTTTTATAAACTCTGAAAATTTTATCAACTTTTACAATTTTCCAAAAACTTTGAATACTTTAAAATTGTTTATGACCCAAAGTATTGAAAATTTTCTTTAATTGAAAATTTAACATTTTTACAAAGTTATAAAAAAGTATCATTTTAATTTCCCATTAATCAAATTTAATGCATTAAATGTAACTTTTACTGCAACCTCAAAACATTTTCTGTGTGCAATCACATTTGATTTATTACAAACGATAAACGAGAAAGAGTGAACTGAGTAATGAGATTTTTGAATCGCATTTCATGATGTAATAAAGAAATATTTAGAGTGAGAGTATGAATTTGTCATCATGTTATGGTTTACTGGTTTATGTGTGTATGTCAAAATGACAAATGACCGTGATGTGATTAAAAAAATTTTATATGTATTTTTTTGAGAATATGTAATGAAGATCAAGTGGAATTCAAATTATCAGTATTATGTGCGCAATCAAAAAAAATCACGTAGGCATTGAAAAAAATTTTTTTTTTGTTTACATTTGTCAATATGAAAATTTTCATTCCTAAATTTTCAAATATCTTAAAGGGACCCATGAGCCAGCTAGCCAATCAAACAGTTAAAGTGAATGTATAAGCTGCATTGTTGTTCAAAAAATGTGCATAAAAGGAAATTGGTAAATTATATTTTTATGCTTGATTCTACAAAAATATTGAATTGTTTACAAAAAATTTTAAATCTCATATTTCATCTTTGAGTTAGTTACTGTACTATAATAGCTCAATCGACTTGTGATAGACTTTAAAATGAATTTTTTATTTATTACAAACATTTTGAAAATAAAATAAGTAGGACAATAAGAAGTTTAGTTTAAATTATGAAATTTTACTTTGAAATGCTCAAAAATGTCAGAAGAATGAAACATAGGACCGTTTAGGACAATGTAATGGGTAATTTTAAAAGTTGGCTAGTTGATAGAATTATGAAAATTCTATGATTTTACATGAATTTCTTTACGATTAGTAGCAGACTTGAGAACTCGTCGCTGACGTTTTTTTACTATTTTTTGCTAAATTTTGCTTCTTAAGATTTTTTTTGCTGTTTTGGGATTACTTTTAATGCTTTGTTATGCTATCAATTTAATTTTCTTTTTGGACAATTTTATAGAAAGTGAGACAAATTTTTATTCTAAAAACTCGCTCTATAATTTTATCTCAAATTGTCAAAAGATTTTGCAACTTTTTATTTGGATACTCTTTAAATCTTCGATTTAGAACTTTCTCAGAAGGAATAGGTCATTGATTCGCGAATTTTTGACAAAATATCTGAAACTTTCTTGTTTATTGACTGATATTCTGAAAAGAAAATTTACTCAAACTTTAAAAAGTTCAAAGTTTTCTTTTATTTTTAACAGTTAAGAACGTATAATTGAATCTTCTTTCATTATTTGCCAGCCCTTTAAAATTTTATTTTTTTAAGTTATTTTAATTTTGAATACTTTACCTTGCAAAAAATAACAATTTTGAAAAATTAGAGTATCAAAATTCAAAATACAGCTTACTCAATAAATCTTCATAAAAAAGCTCTCATCTATTTTCCACTAACTTTTATAGAGTATAAACTTAAATTTTTACTAATTAATTGCAAGAAAATAGAGGAAAACTCATTTTGAACAAAAAAAACTCTATAGTAATGTTTGAAAACGCTTTCCAAAATTATATTAGTTCAGTTTAAATATTGCTGAATTATTTTGATTTCATTTTTTTTCAATTATTATGATATTAAAACTGCATGATTGTCGGGAAATTAACTTTAAAAAATGAGACATTTTTTTGTCTTCAAACAAATTCATATTTCTTGAAAGCTATACTCTATTAAGCAAACCAAGGCCTGAAAACTCTTTGATCCGAGTTTGATTTTTTTAAATCCGAGATCAAACTGGGATCAAAAAAAAATCAAACAGGAATCAAAAAAATCAAACTCGGATCAATAAAAATTCAAAAACTCGGATCAAAGAGTTCTCAGGCCTTGAGGCAAACTTTGAAAAGTATATTTTATATCGAGCTTGTACACAGTTTTTTGCCATAATTTTGTTTCAATATTATTTTCATTAATATACAGAGATATAAGTTTTTTAACTGGCAAAAAGTTTATGCCAATAAAACATAAAAATGAGTCCTAAAAAGAAAATTTTATAAGACTCATAAAACTTTTTACAACAGTCAACTTTTTAGCAATTATAAAAAGTCTTATGACTCTGATAAAATTTTCTTTTTAGGACTCATAACAATATTTTATTGGTATAAACTTTTTGGCAGTTAAAAAACTTTTTTCTCCGTGATATTTTGTATTAATTATACCCTAAATACTTGTTAAAAATATTTTTTTTAAATCAAAGCAAAAAGGTGGCAAAACACTAGATAATCAACCAGGAAACAATCAAAAATGTAGATGTTTCATTACAAAAAATTTAAATATAATTTTGACCTAAAATATATGTTTTATATGAATTTAGTTAGAAATTTTATGAAAAAATCGATATAATTTTTTAATTTAGCTCAACAACTATCAAACTAGACTAACATCAATCAAATTGAACATGATTTAACGGATTTGAAATCATGAAGCGTATAACTTGGAGGAAAATCTTACCTCTTTTTTTCTCTTTAAGATAACTTTTCTCTCGACATATTAAGCTAACATCGTTCTAAAGTAATGAGTTTCAATGTTTTACGAAAATTCTTTTCACTTGAATTTCATTTTCCTAATCTGATGAACAATTATATTATTATCGAAAATATCGGAACTATGTAGAAAAGAGCAATACAAAAAATCATATGGTAAATCATCAACTTCTTGTATATTGCTGAATCAAATGAAATATTAATTCTGATTTGTTTGACATAATTTTATTGTAATAAAAATCAGTTTAGTCATTTGAACTTTACGTTAAAAATACATCTTTTACCTCAAATATTCTATATATACCTAATGTTCGGACACCAAATAATTTGGGCAATCGCGAAAAAATCGGGAAATTTAGTTGTTGTAGCTCAATTTTTTGGAAAAATTTTCAATTCCACAATTACACGTTGTGCATCATCAGTTAATGCTTTACCCACTTTTAATAATAATCAATCATCTTGTGTCTAAACCTTATCACTAAATGCTTTTATTTGAGTTAAATCAGAGGAAAAACATTCAAAGAATGCGTTGCTCAAAAGTTGCTCATTCAAAAAAGAGCAACAAAACAAAATTTTGTCCAAATATTGAAAATTTTCTTTTACTTTCATCAAGATTCTGCCTTTCAGAATGCTAATTGCTCAAAAAATAACTTTTTTCCAATTTTTAAAAATTTTTATTTGGTACAACGAACTGACAGTATACATATTTGAATTTTAAATTTGAGCTATTGGTTTAAAACCATTTCTACAAAATTTAGTTCTAAATCAAAAACATCATCGGTAGTAAAATCATATAAATTTAAAAAGAGCTGTAGCTTATCTGGTTAATTAGAAATTTAAAAAGTTTTACAAAATTTGTGTTTTCAAAAAGTCGGAAAATTGGAAAAATTTAAATTGAGAAATAAATACAATATTTTGAGCAGCCAAATGTATGTTGTTTACTAGACAATTCTAAGAGAAATAAAATACTTTTCACCGTTTAACTCTAGGTTCTTACATTTTTGAGAAATCTCAGAAAAACAAAAGTTATCTTATCGGTTGGTAACCGACAGTAATATACCCAAATCATTTGAATCAGTGGCAGAAATATCAACAAAGTCTTTATAATATAATTTTTGAGCGCTCTTTGTACTTTGATATATTAATTACACATCTGTATAACAATTCATGTTTATCTCTCATCAAAATGTATTCGCCCTAATTACATTGGTATATCAAACCTTATTTACATTTGTGTGAGCTTTAGAAAGTGTCATTGTACGACGTGATATAAACCGCTGTCTTATATCAGTGTTTCCTTTAATGCGATCATTCTGTAGTAATTTAATTAATTTTTGTTTGGAAAAAGTATTTGAAATCCCATCAATCGATACATCCAAAAAACTTGTACCTATAAAAAATTTGAAAATAATTTTTATAAGAAAAAGATAATGACTTACTTGAACTTTGATTAGAAAATTCAATGTTTTGAAATGTTCTAAAATTATCTTCTGATTCTCGAACAACAAAATTATTGACTTCAAAAAAGTCGATATTATCTTCATCTTCAAGCAAATGCTCATCTACATTTATTAAGGATGCTATACCTGCATCAGAACCTCTCATAGATTTAATGAAAAGTTGTATTTTTATATTAAAACTGATCATTCCAAGCTCTAACGCTCTTTGTTCAGCTTTTGTTTTATCTTGTGAAATAATTTCATTTATTTTTAAAAGTGATAGCTTTTGACTTTGCCTTTTCTCAATTGCCTCCTTTTTAAAATTTTGGAAAAATTATTATATCTTTTAATTGTGACATTGCTTTCTCTTCAAATTGCAATTTGTGTTCACGTCACTATGGGGCAAAATGCAAAAAATTTTCCAAAAAATATTTGCATGCATATTCTTTAAGTACTCAATTAGACGATTCTAAAATGCATATAATCATATTTTTTGGGCAATTCGTTGACTAGAAATCGCCATTTTTGCGTTTCTGCATAAGGTCAAATTGTGCCTTCACCTAAACCGCTATAATTCAGTAAAATCACAACCGATTATATTCAAATGACTTTAGTTAAATACGCACATTTTGATATATTAATGGTAATACTTTCGTTTTGATATGTGGTCACCAGGTGCTCAAGAATGCAAAAATATCCATATTTTTCATTAGACATGACACATAATTCGCTCTAGTTCATTACAAAAAAAATATTTTTTTCAATCCAATTGCAATTTTTAAAAGCTCTCATTTATATCCAAAAACAATATTTGGCTTTTATTTTTTAAGGCTTTTGTTTCAAAGTTATGAACCAATGAATATTGAAAGAATGTCGATTTTTCCAAGTTTTTTGACTTTTTGTAGGTATAAAATTTGTATAAAAGCCTTGGAGAGACGGTTTTTTATCTCATATGCTCTAAAATTATGTAGGGTAAAGGAACCTATTTTTCGCCCTAATTGAATTTACTGAAAAATATACTTAAATCAACCAACACCATCATATTTCTTATGTGGCTCAATTAAAAATCATATTAAAACATTATTTATCACTTTACTCATGTTCTAAATGCAATAATTTTCAAGAAATATCCATTTTCCTAAATCTTCAATATATATGAAAATTTTTGCAAGATTTGATTCACTTTATGTCACTTATTGTTAGCATTTTACTAACGTTTTATCATTTGAATATTTGTAAAAAAGCTTTAACTATAATAAAAATTGATTAATGAAGCTGAGAAACAACTTTAAACTAATGAAATTAAATTAGGAATCGGGAACCTATTGTTTCGCCCCATTTGTTTACAAAATTTTTACAGAAAAATGAAAATCGCGCTCAGTCGAAAATGTGTAAAACCGCTCAAAACATTTCGAAAAATTAAAAATGATAATTTTTTGGTTTCTAAAACATTTTAGGAGTTGCAGATCGCGAGTAAACTAATTAAATAAATAATAAAAGAATGAAATATTGTAATTCTGTAGTGTTTTAAGAGATTTTGTGAAGAAATTCAAACGTAAACAAATAAGGCGAAAAATTAGGAACAAATAGGGCGAAACAATAGGTTCCCGATTCTTAATTTAATTTCATTAGTTTAAACTTGTGTTTTACTTTCAATTATGAGTTTATGTTATAGTTAAAGCTTTTTTACAAATATTTAAATGATAAAACGTGGAGAAAATGCTAACAATAAGTAAAAATGAAGTGAATCAAATCTTGCAAAAAAATTTCATATATATTGAAGATTTAGGAAAATGGACATTTCTTGAAAATTATTGCATTTAGAACATGAGTAAAGTGATAAATAATGTTTTAATATGATTTTTAATTGAACCACATAAGAAATATGATGGTGTTGGTTGATTTAAGTACATTTTTCAGTAAATTCAATTAGGGCGAAAAATTAAGAATCGTAGGTCGAAAAATTAGGTTCCGTATTCAAAGTGAAATTGTAATTAAATTTACTCATCGCCGGCTTACAAGTGGCGTTTTGATGAAAAGTGCTTCGCTTTTTATGATACATTTAAAAACTTCAAACGAATAGAAATTGATTGAATAGTTTGTGAAATATCATTGGTTAAAGTTGAAAATACGAAAGTAGGGCAAAAAAAAAGGTTCCTTTAACCTAAATAATAAATCAAAAGCAAAAAATTTTGATATAACTTATGCGCATCTATAATTTTTTCAAACATCATTGATTGAACTTATATAAAAATTAAGAGTGTCTAATGAAAAAAACTAAAAGAAGTTTTATGAATAAACTCTCTTGTTTTTGTAATAGTCATTAAATACCTACATTTCAAGACTTTAAGCATAAAAAAAAATTAGTTAAAAACTAAGCTCCTCTAGGTCCAAAAAATATGCCTTTTTTATTTATGGTGGACTCACAATGCATAACTCGGTCAATATTTGTCCGATTGAGTTGATTTTGTGCTTATTGAATAGGTAATGAAACCTACTTAATATTTACAAAAAGGTTAAGATATTAGCTTTGACTAAGCAAGACGAGGCAAACCCAAAAAGACTATAAAAATGCCCAAGCAAGAAGAGTCAAAAATTAAAATTTCGTATTTTAACCCGAGATAGGCTTTCTAAGGTAAATTTGGGTCAAAAAAGACGAAAATCAAAGAGATTTTTTTGAAAAAAGTTCATTTTGACATAGCTAGGCACAAAAATTAAAAATTTTAAAAAAGTGAGTTTAATGACAAAATCGACATTCTTTCAATATTCATTGGTTCATAACTTTGAAACAAAAACCTTAAAAAATAAAAGCCAAATATTGTTTTTGGATATAAATGAGAGCTATTATAAAATTGCAATTGGATTGAAAAAAATATTTTTTTTGTAATGAACTAGAGCGAATTATGTGTCATGTCTAATGAAAAATATGGATATTTTTGCATTCTTGAGCACCGGTGACCACATATCAAAACGAAAGTATTACCATTAATATATCAAAATGTGCGTATTTAACTAAAGTCATTTGAATACAATCGGTTGTGATTTTACGAATTATAGCGTTTAGGTGAAGGCACAATTTGACCTTATGCAGAAACGCAAAAATGGCGATTTCTAGTCAACGAATTGCCCAAAAAATATGATTTTATGCATTTTAGAATCGTCTAATTGAGTACTTAAAGAATATGTATGCAAATATTTTTTGGAAAATTTTTTTGCATTTTGCCCCATAGTGACGTGAAGCAAATTCCTTTTGAATCACATTTACCATAGTTGATCCCATTCGGTGGTGGGCAAAAACACCCAAGGACAATTTCCCCAAAGCAATTTCGGACATTTTCCCCAAAAAATGAAGGACAATTTTTCCACCTATAAATACAGATGGGGAAAGTGTCTTCACTTGAGGACACTTTCCCCACATACAAAATCAAAATTTGACTTTTTGTCCTCCAATTGTGGACAATTCTCCCATTTACATTTGTATGTGGGAAGATTGTCCTAATGAAGGACATTTTCCCCACTTGTATTTATAAGTGGAGAAATTGTCCTTTATATTTTTATTAAATTTTTCATTTTCGCGTTTTTGTCCTCAATTGAGGACAAAATCCCCACCTAAATTTATTAATGGGAAAAGTGTCCCCCATTGTGGACAATTTTCCCACCTACAGTTGTACGTGGGGAAATTGTCTTTAAGTGAATTTCATAATTTTATGGCACAACAGTTTTGATTGAGCGAGTTGAATTTTCCCGCCGAGTGTTCTTAAAAGCTGTATTTCTTTTTTTATGGTTGATTCTCTGAAATATTGATTCGTCTTGTAATTCTTTCTCAACTTGTTTTCGTTCAAATTTTGGAATATCCTTGAAATTCAATTTCATTTTAAAAATCTAAGACAGAATCACATTATTTTAATATTGCATTTGATAAATCTATTAGCATACACGCATTTTAAAACTATTTTGATAAAAATATTGTTAAATACCACTTTTATTAATGGAGTTGAAATCATTTAGCAATAGTAAACAAAACAATTTTTTTCGAAAAGCGTTTTCGAATGTTTCTAATCTTACAAATTTTTTTTTGTTCAAAATTAAATTGTTTCTCTTTTCATGCGTTCATTAAGTAATAATATAAGTTTACACTGTATAAAGCTTATAGAGAATAGATTGTGAGTGCTTTCATAAAGAATGATTGAGTATTTAAGCTGTACTTTGTGTTTCGATATTAAATTTTTTCAAAATTGACAATTCTTGTAATGTTAGCAAAGCTTTCAAAATTGAAATAACTCAAAAAAGAATTTATAAAATTTCAAGAAGCTATCATATACAGATATAAGTCAGTTTTTCGTCTTCGTAGCAGTTTAATTTACTAGGAATCAGTAATAAAAGAGAATTTTGAAATTTCAAAAAAATCGAGTAAATTTTTTGACCAGAGAATCAGTTTTATACTATCATATTTATTTTTGATTGAATTTTTTTAAACATTTTATTAAAACTTCTTTAAATTGATACTTTTATTAATTTGTACTTTATTTTTGATACTTTTATTTTTTTTATTCTGTTTTATTCTAAAACATTAAATTTTTAATTATATAAATTGCAAGCAAAGAATTGCCGTTGTTCTTGATTATATTATACCTGCTTTAATTTACAGAAACATGTTAATAATAAGCTAGTTTTGCTTCATCATTTTGTTTTCTGCATCTGATGCATGCAACTTTACCATTCGATAATCGGCAATGCTCATTTACTTTTATGACACACTCTCTACATAAGATAATATGCAAGCAAGCTGCAAAACCTCCTTCAATGCGTCGAATATTGTGACAACATTCACACTTTCGAACCAAACTTGTTTCATCTTCATCTGAACTCTCATCTGAGAACTCATTCCATTCAGCTTCTGGTCTGGAATTGCGCTCTTCTAAAACTTCCTTAAACAATTTTTCGTAGTCGCCCGAATAAACGTTTTCAACAAACTGCAAACCAGTCATTCCTTTCTCCAGTTTTGAATACAATCTTTTTATGACTGCTTCCTTTTGAAATTTTTCTGTTCTTTTGTTACTTAAACGAATTTTTTTTTGAAAATCAGAATTGATATAGTCTTTAAGTTGAAACACCATTTTCTCATAGAATTCAAGAAGTACTCCTATTATATCAAATAAAAAAAGTTTAATTGATTCTCTACCATAAATGAAACATGTTACTTACTTGCAACATTCAAAAATTAGTGGAAGCTGTTATATTGATGTTTGCTGTTTCATAATTTTTTTAAATAGCTATTAAAGCTCTCACATACATTATTCGTTCTCTGTATAGAATCAAAAAACAGAGAAATTCTTTGGTTTAACCTTAAATTATAAAGTAAGTAAATAATTTTGTTAAGCTTCAATATATAATTCTGTTACCTTTTTCAACCATTCCTTTTCAAAATATTTGAAAAATTGTTTCCATTTCGAATCATTGTATTCACCTTTCAATTCCAAATATGTTTCCTTGATGATATTTGCAGGTAGTAATGCTAAAGCTTGCATCTTTCTGAGTAAGGAATAATCTGGATGATCACACAATTTCTGCATATTTTTATGCAACGACTATTTTATAAAATATGATAATTAAGATTTAAAAAAGAAATGTAATATATAAAATTACCTGACCCAAGTGGAAATGACATCCACTGAGTTTGACATTCGGAAATGCACACAATGCGCCTTTGCGCATAGAACTTTCAAAGTCCATAACTAGTTCTTTCAATACAATACCCAATGAACTCATGTGTGAGAAAACATCAACATACGCCTCTGTGGATTTTTTTCCATAAGATAAAAGAAACATGCAAAAGCCTGAAAATGCATTTTTAATAATAATATTAAATAACAATGCTAATATTTTACTTACGTGATTGCCAACATTAATATGAATGATTAAAAGTTGATTAAAATAAGCTGGAAAGAACCTAAAAGTGCCATCACAGTAACCAGCAACATTTCCTCTTGTAAGAATTAAATCAACAATGGACTTCGTATAAAACGCAATAGTCTTTCCTGCTCGTTCACATGATTGTTCAACAAAATGAACAAATTGTTCATTTTGAAGTGCAAAGTTTTGCATAATCAAATTGTTTTTGATCTGAATAATAATATCGTCTACGCTCTTAGGACACGAAGGAAGGTTCTTCTTTTCTTTCTCCAATTTTTCATGGAAGTTGAAACGTTTGGATAAGCAATTATGAGAGGATTAAGTTGAGGCTTAAACCTATAATAATTATAATTTATTTGCTATCAAGAAATAATTACAAGAAGCATATTTACCTCAAATAAATCTGGTCAAAAATGATTTTCAACGAGGAACCAACTTTTTGGCATTCATTTCTGAGTGCTTCATAAAATTCAAATTTCGCAATTATGCTACTTGTTGGAATCGAATGATTCGTATGAAGATTTATCCTTTCACTTTTGTAAAATTTATTCTCAAAAATAACACCTTTAGCAGCAACATTGTTTGAAGTAACAGTCAACATAAATTTTACCACCATTTAGCGATTTCTTTGTAAAAACTTCATTTATTTCACAAACCAGAAACACCTCACTGTTCTTTTAGATCCTTGGATCACTTTCACTTCCATGTCTAATACTTAAATTTAAAATAATAAATTTTCGTCAGAAAAACGTGAATATTTTTTCACTAAAGTTTAGTAAACATAGTTAAAGGGTGCTACAACTAAAGAACTTTTAAGAACACTCGCGGGAAAATTCAACTCGCTCAATCAAAACTGTTGTGGCCATAAAATTATGAAATTCACTTAAAGACAATTTCCCCACGTACAACTGTAGGTGGGAAAATTGTCCACAATGGGGGACACTTTTCCCATTAATAAATTTAGGTGGGGATTTTGTCCTCAATTGAGGACAAAAACGCGAAAATGAAAAATTTAATAAAAATATAAAGGACAATTTCTCCACTTATAAATACAAGTGGGGAAAATGTCCTTCATTAGGACAATCTTCCCACATACAAATGTAAATGGGAGAATTGTCCACAATTGAGGACAAAAAGTCAAATTTTGATTTTGTATGTGGGGAAAGTGTCCTCAAGTGAAGACACTTTCCCCATCTGTATTTATAGGTGGAAAAATTGTCCTTCATTTTTTGGGGAAAATGTCCGAAATTGCTTTGGGGAAATTGTCCTTGGGTGTTTTTGCCCACCACCATCCCATTCCAGTTCTTGAACATATTGTTTTGAACAATGTTTCACAACGTTGTGAACATAACTCATAGATTTTTTGTAAATTTTGCTCTTTTGCTAATAGATAAATAGATAGATAATTTTTATTGACAAAACTGATTTGAAATTGCATAAATCCTAATGCTACATGGAATGTTTGTGATATTGACTAGTTAGTCTTAAATCACTTATATAGTGTGTCTAATATAAAGTTAAGTGAGATTTGTTTAAGTGAAGTGAGTTGCATGAGAAAAGTTAAAAAAACTCAAAATCTTGTAACAATTAAATAAAAAGGTAAATAAAAATAAAAAGAAAGAAAGACAGATTAAACTGCTAATGGTAGGTTGTGCTTCAAACCACTCGCAATTAAAGAGTGATCATAAATTCCCAAATTCATAATAAGAGTATTGTCATGTGCATGACAAGTGTCATAGAAACGTGAAGTTAAATTATCAACATATTCTCTAATTGTTGAAATATTAGCTAATTCATGTACTTTTTTATTGTTGATAAAATCATCCCAATTAAGATTTTTTGCAACATTTTGTTTTGAAAAATTTGAAGCTTGTTGAAGTGACTCTTAGCACAATTATTAAAAATTTTTGTGATATATTTGACTCGACTCGATACCATATTACTATTATATTTGTTAACCGTACCATAAAAGGCTAATATAAAGTAAGGTGAACCTGTGTCAATAATTATTTGAAAATATATATATAGGTTTTCAAATATGATTGCTGTTACATGTTCTATTTGCCTGTGCAAGAAGCACATTAATATATGAAGCTTTGCTATAGTTTTCAAAAACTGTGATAACTTTTTGAGCAGTTTAAGCTTTGAAACTTAAAAAAAATAACTATTGGTAAACCAGTCAATTCATTGAAAGGTGCAACTAAACCTATGATTGTATTCGTGA
The DNA here is from genome assembly GCA_018290095.1 of Polypedilum vanderplanki. Classification (NCBI taxonomy): domain Eukaryota; kingdom Metazoa; phylum Arthropoda; class Insecta; order Diptera; family Chironomidae; genus Polypedilum; species Polypedilum vanderplanki. Next base: position 1,159,912 of record CM031382.1, on the reverse strand, counting down.
ATGCATCATATTCAACATTTTCTGTTAATTTTGTTCCATCTTCTATCAATGCAATTTCTTTAGGATAGTTATTTCGTTCCCAAAAATTATGAAGATCTTCAACTAATGTTTTTAGGTTTTTTTACATGAAGTTTTGAACAGTTTTAACACTTGGAAACGTTAAATTTTTCGCCAACATCTCATATGAGCTTTGACCAAATCGAATGTAAAAATAAGATGCTAACGTAGATATAATTAATGCAAAACGATTTTTTCTGTTTCCATATTTATTAGTCTTAGCTTTCTCGATACAAACTTTCAAAAATGGTATCATCATCTGAAGAATCCTTTTAAGATAAAAGAATAAACGAGCAGTGAAGTTCATGTTTGCAGATCAGTGTTGCGTGGCAGATTAGTGTAGCGTTCACTCTCATTTCAATCAAGAGTACTTTGGGGCCCGTGTGTATGCAACATGTCACACGCGATAAAATGTTGCAATTGATTGTAGCGCCATCTGTGACAAAAATTGGTACTAAAAATTCCCTAATTTAACCACAAAAATGGCCATAACTTTTAAATGGATGGTTTGATTTGCACCAAAATCTAATCAGTTCTTCGTTTTGAAATGCAGAATAAGATAAAATAGTCAGAAAAGTGAAAAGTGAAAATTGTGACCTGTAGCTTGCCGGCAGAGATCCATACAGACAGCCCACCGCAGTTTTTTTAATCATAACTCGGGCTAGAAGTGTCCAATTTTGATGCGGATGGTCTTGTTCGACGTGGAATTCAGAGGCAGTGATTCTAATACCAGATATTTACATGTTTTGATGTATAGTTTTAGAGTAAATTGCAAAAAACGTGTTTTTTAATAACTGAAAGTAATACTTTGGTTGGCGGGGGCCCCAAAGTAATATTTGATTGTGTGCATAACATCTTTGTTTGAAACATTTAAAAAGTTTAAAATCAAAACATATTTTTTGGTCATTAAACGAAAATCAAGAAAAAGTGCTTTAGGCGAAGATTTCATTTTTCTTTGGAATTCACTTGTTCAAATGTTCTTAACAGTTTACGTATCGGAGGTGTAAGAGCAGTTGTTGCTACACGTTTTAAACGTGTCGTACGTTGTGTATTTGCGGTTAGTTCAATTAATTGATGAACAGGAGTTTCAACAAGATTTTGTGTAAGTAATGATTAGGAAATCAATGTCGAAGACTTTGTGGAGGTATGTAGAGCATTTACTAATTGAAAATCAGAAAAATGGCTTTTAATATGTTTATAAAAGTTGCTATGTAAAATTCCTTTGCCAATCACTGATGTCTTGTATAAACAGAAAAGACATGTTGCTTGTAACGCAACTTTATCAATTTTGATTTCTGCAACATCATGCTGTTTGTCTTCAGGCATCATGGTTTTTACTTTTGTATTCAATTAAATTTACCAATTCTTTAAGTTCTCAATGTCAATTGCTTTTTCGTTTACATCACTTTTACGTTTTGCTGCAAACGCATTTTTCAGCATCTATATTCTTTAACGATAACCAAAAGGTAATGTGTATCTTTCAGTATCTGTTTATGATAGACAACGTAAAAATAGTCATCTTCTAGAGTAAATGAAAAATACAATACACAAGTTTACATGAGTTAGGAGACTCATTGCAGTGATTGAGCACATTTTCTTTTTTGATCATTACTATTGTTGTCTTTTGCATCAATTTCTCCTGCTTAAAGAGAAGATTTAAAGGAAAAATATTTTATTTGATAAGCATTTTAGCTTTGAACCAAGAATATTAATATGGAATTATCACTTGCAGAACTAAATGGAACAAAAATGTGTTTATTTAATGTAAATTGTATAAAACCTAATATATGCAATATTAAATCACTTCTTTTAGTTTTTCATCTGATTAATGCTACAAATTTGAAAGGTAACACTTGTGAAAATATTTGTAAAAATTTTTTTATACAAAAAATTGATACATATTTTTCATACATGCGTTTTAGCAGTTTTTAAGAGAGATTTAATTTCAAAATTTTAAATTAAAAAAACTTCTAAAATTAAACGTTTTTCGCGCTAACTAAAAAGAATAATATAAATTCCAGAGTTGGAAAAGTAGCTACCTACTTTTCATATAAAAATCTACTTTCTACTTTTATTTTATATGAAAAGTAGATCTACTTTTTCAACTCTGATAAATTCTCTGGCAGTCTCAAAATCTCCTTGTGAATTGATAAGTAAATGATGGCAGTTTTTATGGCAATCATGATGTTGGGCGCTTGTTAAATAATTTCTGGTTTAAAAAATGGTCCGCCACCTAAGCAAATATATATGGACAGCGGACTAAAGCTTGATTTTTGAAGCACAAAAATCGATGATTTTATACTGAGCAAAGTTGACTTCAAATGAGGTCTTCATTTTTTCGCTGATCATAAATTTCTATTGAAAGCATCGATCTCTTCTAATTAATACTACAGAGTGAAGTAGTAAATTTTGTTCTATGTATTTCCAACATTAAGAAATTAACAACAAAAAGTCGATTACTAACGATGAAAGTTTTTTTGTTCATGCCCATTCACATATATTTTTTTGTTTTTTCAGTCACATATCAGGAAAATTATGACAAAAATAAATAGAGATCAACATGAGAACAATATAATGACAATCAATATTTCTACATTTTTTTGGAAAGATCAATAAACTTTGTTTGAAATCATGATAAGGTGATTAATATTAATTTAAGTTGACTACAAGTTATTGGTGAGTGAAATTTTTTTATTTTTTCTCTGAGATCTCTAATAGTATGAACTTCAACCATATTCGGGCTGCAGATCTGTGTTCCAGAAAACCTCAAGAGATTGATACAAATTTTGCTTGTAGATTAGTAATTAAGGAATCACGCTATGTTATAATAAAAGGTTAGAATATTAGTTAATGAAATAAGCTTAATTTGCATTATAATTGTTAATTCGTATTTAAGGAAGCAGGATGAGCTAAGTTTGCACGTTAAATTTATGTCCGTTAGTCCAGTATTGATTGTACTTCAATTAATATTGGCTGTCATGAAAGTGTGAAAAGCAAAAACTCTTTCTTTGATACTGGTTATCAAGAATGTGCAAACAAAGCTTTATAGATTAGTAATTAAGAAATCACGCTAAGTTATAATAAAAGGTTAGAATATTAGTTAATGAAATAAGCTTAATTTGCATTATAATTGTTAATTCGTATTTAAGGAAGCAGGATGAGCTAAGTTTGCACGTTAAATTTATGTCCGTTAGTCCAGTATTGATTGTACTTCAATTAATATTGGCTGTCATGAAAGTGTGAAAAGCAAAAACTCTTTCTTTGATACTGGTTATCAAGAATGTGCAAACAAAGCTTTATAGATTAGTAATTAAGGAATCACGCTAAGTTATAATAAAAGGTTAGAATATTAGTTAATGAAATAAGCTTAATTTGCATTATAATTGTTAATTCGTATTTAAGGAAGCAGGATGAGCTAAGTTTGCACGTTAAATTTATGTCCGTTAGTCCAGTATTGATTGTACTTCAATTAATATTGGCTGTCATGAAAGTGTGAAAAGCAAAAACTCTTTCTTTGATACTGGTTATCAAGAATGTGCAAACAAAGCTTTATAGATTAGTAATTAAGGAATCACGCTAAGTTATAATAAAAGGTTAGAATATTAGTTAATGAAATAAGCTTAATTTGTATTATAATTGTTAATTCGTATTTAAGGAAGCAGGATGAGCTAAGTTTGCACGTTAAATTTATGTCCGTTAGTCCAGTATTGATTGTACTTCAATTAATATTGGCTGTCATGAAAGTGTGAAAAGCAAAAAACTCTTTCTTTGATAACTGGTTATCAAGAATGTGCAAACAAAGTTTTATAGATTAGTAATTAAGGAATCACGCTAAGTTATAATAAAAGGTTAGAATATTAGTTAATGAAATAAGCTTAATTTGCATTATAATTGTTAATTCGTATTTAAGGAAGCAGGATGAGCTAAGTTTGCACGTTAAATTTATGTCCGTTAGTCCAGTATTGATTGTACTTCAATTAATATTGGCTGTCATGAAAGTGTGAAAAGCAAAAACTCTTTCTTTGATACTGGTTATCAAGAATGTGCAAACAAAGCTTTATAGATTAGTAATTAAGAAATCACGCTAAGTTATAATAAAAAGTTAGAATATTAGAAGAAATAAGCTTAATTTGCATTATAATTTTTAATTAGCATTAAGGAGGCAAAATTATCTATATTTGTATTGGAGTAGCAATTAAATGTATAAGGATGCATCATGAACAACACTATGTAAAGCCGTTGCAATCTAAAAGTACTAGAACACAAATTAATGATTGAGAACAGGAGATCCACTGTAATTTGAAAAATCAATATTCTCAAGTATGCAATCGAAGAAGGTTAAAGCATGGCTAATAAAAAACCATATAAATAAAATTATTCACATTTAGAATTAAAGATGAAATTCATTTTAAAAAAATAACGTTTTCACAAATGCATCAGTGAAACCAACAAATACTAGCTGATTAGAAAACAAAAATAACATTTTCTTTTCGAATAAAATTCGAGACTAAAAGTTACTTTCTATTTAAAAAATAAATTTCCCTAACTAATTTTCACTCTAATAATTTTTAGGGTTTTTCAAACGCTGTTTTTAAAAAGCTTATAGATTTTTCAGATATATAGAAAGTTTGTCTATGCTTTAAAAATTCGATTGGTATTTATTCTTAAGAGATTTAAGCTTTAATATAGAGTTTAAGCTTTAAAATGGTATATTATTTTTAATTATACTCGACTTTAGTAGAAAGTTATAAGCGAAAAAAAAAGCAGCAAAAACAGCGTTTGAAAAACTAAATAATTTTCAATTAAAAAAATTGAGTTCTTTTCTATTCTTTTTAAAACTGATTCCCTAACTTTTAAAAACTTTTACCATCAAAAAACTTTAATATTCTTAATTTAACTCAAGAGAATGAAAAAGAAAACGCGAATTTCTAGCGTAATACAAGCAAAATGATAAAATATCATGTCAATCTTAATTGCTCTTATGTTAAAAGTTCATATGATGTGCTATAAAAATGTCAACAAAATGGTCATAAAATTTTTTCCTTGATGATGAAAATTTCGCTTGAAGACAAAGAAAAAAATCGAGTTTTATTACTTTCTGCTGAAATGATGTCAATGGTAGCTTTATGAGAACAGCAGAGATTATTTTCGAATTTTCATTTGAACAAAAATTTTCAATTATTTTACAAAAGAACCTGCCATATATGTAAAAAATATTTCAATCTCGACGCCTTGGATGGTCGGACGATTAGAGTGCATTTTTTGCCTCACAGATTCAACAACAATTTCACATACTTTCTTGGCAACATGTCGATTCTTTTTAAAAAATATTTTTTGAGATGTTTTCTCGATGTTTCATGACATTTTAAGACTTTTTAGTGAAAAAAATTTTTTTGGTCCATGTGATGGACATGCATGTGGTGGACCACCTTAGGTCAACACTTACCCAAAAAAACTCTTTTGATGGCTTACCTACACGTCAAGACCTTTCTAACAAGCTATCAACCACCTCTCCACGACTTACCGTTGCCGAGTTATCACTGACCCAGCCAGCCAGCCATTGTGAGCATAAAAGCGTATTTTTTGCAAAAAATGCGCTAAAAATTCCGTTGTAAAAATTTTTAATAAATAATACCGAAAGTGTCCGCCATAAGTCGGATTACTTTAGCGCATTTTTGGTGCCTAGATCAGTGTATGTTGACAAATACAGACTTATTAAATTCATTTTTAAAATGGATATACAGTTCAAAATAAATTAAAAATATAGGAAAAAACATATTTATAAAAATTTGATGCATGAAAGTGCATCAATTTACCAGAGTCTAAAACCTTTTTACAAATAACTAAAAATAAATTAAATTTATTCGATTATGTATAAAAGCCTTTTCGATTTAATTTTAGTTGGCTTTAGTTGAAAATTTTAATTAAATAAGTTTTAGTTGATTTTAAGTTATTTTCAACTAAAATACCAAACGGTTTCAGACTCTACAATTTACAAAATCTTATAATAAATTTCATTGACTTGAAAAAAAACGGTTAAGTAAAATTCAAAATATTTGTAGTTCCAATATTTGCCGTTGGTGGCGCTGCAATCGTTTTCGCAGCCTACTTCGCTTTGTTTACATTTTTTAATTTGGAAATTTAAATTCGTAATTTCCTAATTAATGCAATATATGATAGAAATATAACTAAGCGTCGCCGGAATAAACCAATAGCACAAATCAAACACAACAAACCGGAAGTCGCTAACTATCATAGTTTTCGAGATCTCGCGCCTCACAGGGAGCCAGCCAGCCAGCCAGCCAAAGTGAAGATATAAGCGGCATTGTTGTTCCAAAAATGCGCTAAAAATTAAAATTCAATTTTAACACACTTGAAAATTTTCAAAAGCTGCACAATTGTTGATAAAAAAGTACATGCTGTAGCATTCACTCAAAAATAACAAAGGTAGAGCAAAAAGGAACCAACTGAAGCGTATTTAATGTTATTACTGTCACATAGTGGAATTTAAAATTCACATATGAGGACACAGAACGATGAATGTCCTTCTCTTATTGCTATTACTGTTGGGATTTTTGCATGAAGTTGAAAAATCTCATAAAAATGTTTTTGGCTTGCTGTTGAAATTTTGTTTAAAAATGCAATAAGAGGATTTTTGTTATATTGTTTTTGGAAGAGAAATTTGTTCATAAATTAAAATAAATCTTTCAATTCTTTTATTTATCTTTGTATCTTTTAAAAATGCATTTTTTTCAATTCTTAAAGCTTTTTCATATCGTTTTCTATCCTAATAAATTTAATTTTTTTCTATTCAAAAGTTTCCAAATTTTATAAATAGAAATTGAAAATTTAAAAATATTTTTTAAATCTAATTTTGAAGAGTCTGAAATTATTTTGTAACTTCATGTAAGCATTTTACAACATAATCAACATTTTTCTCATTGATTCCAGGTATTGCCATTCGACCATTTTTCACAACATAAATACTATGATCTCTTATCAGACTTTCACATTGCTCAACACTTAATCCACTATAGAAAAACATTCCTTGCTGTTTTAACACATGACTCCAATCGTGACTTGATCCGATTTCTTCTAATTTTCTCTTTAACAAATGTCGCATTTTATGGATTCTTCCAGTCATCATTTTCAATTCATCTTTCCATTCTTGATGAAGTTTTTCATCTCTAAAAATTTCCTCAACAACTTGTGAACCATGAATTGGTGGTTGACCATAACAGCACATTGCAAGATGCTTCATAACTTCCATTAATGATTCTGCTTCTTCTTTTTTATCAACCATAAATGTCGTTGCACCAACTCTTACACTATACATTCCCATATTTTTACTATAACTCTGTGCAAATACAACTTTATGTCCTTCTTCAATAAAATGTCGAACTGCAAATGCATCTGTGTCAACACAACCACTTGCAAAACCTTGATATGCCATGTCAAAAAATACCAAAACATTTTTATTTTTTAAAATTTTTGACATTTCACGCCATTGTTCATTTGTTGGATCTGTTGCTGTTGGATTGTGACCAACCATTTGGAAAAGAACCATTGCATTATCAGGCATGTGCATAAGATCTGTCATGAGACCACTGTGGTCAATTTCATGTGTTCGATCGTCATAATAACGATAAAATGCTGTATTCATGCCCGAGAGTTCAAACATTGGTGCATGATATGCCCACGATGGATTTGGTATGAACATTAGTTTATTGCCTTTATATAGACGACTTATGGTTTCAGCTGCGAGTTTTATGCTGCCACTTCCACTGATGCTCTAAAGAAATTTAAAAATTTTCTTAAAATACAATTTTTTTAAAAAATTTGAATTCATAACTTTTTAAAAATGTTAAGAAATTTAGCAAAAATATTTTTAGCGCATTTTTGGAACAACAATGCAGCTTATACATTCACTTTGGCTGGCTGGCTGGCTGTCCCTCTGAGATCTCGAAAACTATGATAGCTAGCGACTTCCGGTTTTTCGTGTTAGATTTGTGCTAAAAAGTTAGTGCGGCGACGCTTATTTATATTTCTGTCACTAGTAATATAACTTGGGAAATTATGAATTAAATTTCCATATTGAAATTTGTAAACAAAATTTTTTTCGCGAAGTTGACTGCGATCAAAAAAAATTTTCAGCCGCGCGTAGCCAACTTCGCGTATTTTTGAATTTGACCGTTATTTTCAAATCACCGAAATTTATAAAGACGATTTCGAGAACTTTTATAGATTAGGATTATTAGTTGCAATTATATTACTCGAGTTTTCATAAATTATATTTCTATATGAAAATGTAAACAAAATCATAAATAGCTGCTAAATTCTTAATTGACTGCTATTCGCTTAATTTCAATTATTTCATTCGAAACCATGAGTCTTACATATGAAATTTCCTATACATTTGAAATTTACTTTAATCAGTGTGTCTTATCACACGAATCTGTTTTACAAACGCATCTAATATTTCTGTAATTGTTATAAACTCTGATCTAGGCACCAAAAATGCGCTTAAGTACACCGATCTGCAACACGGGTNATTCACTTTGGCTGGCTGGCTGGCTGGCTGTCCCTCTGAGATCTCGAAAACTATAATAGCTAGCGACTTACGGTTTTTTGTGTTAGATTTGTGCTAAAAAGTTAGTGCGGCGACGCTTATTTATATTTCTGTCACTAGTAATATAATTTGGGAAATTATGAATTAAATTTCCATATTGAAATTTGTAAACAAAATTTTTTTCGCGAAGTTGACTGCGATCAAAAAAAAATTTCAGGTGCGCGTAGCCAACTTCGCGTATTTTTGAATTTAACCGTTATTTTCAAATCACCGAAATTTATAAAGACGATTTCGAAAACTTTAATAGATTAGGATTATTAGTTGCAATTATATTACTCGAGTTTTCATAAATTATATTTCTATATGAAAATGTAAACAAAATCATAAATAGCTGCTAAATTCTTAATTGACTGCTATTCGCTTAATTTCAATTATTTCATTCGAAACTATGAGTATTACAAATGAAATTTCCTATACATTTGAAATTTACTTTAATCAGTGTATCTTATCACACGAATCTGTTTTACAAACGCATCTAATATTTCTGTAATTGTTATAAACTCTGATCTAGGCACCAAAAATGCGCTTAAGTACACCGATCTGCAACACGGGTGCTTGGTCACTGGTTTAAAAATAGCAACAAAAATTTAAATTTAAAGAAAAAACAAATATTTTTTTATCAATTTCCTACCAAAGATTTTCAAACTTTTTAATTTTTTTCTCATTTTTTAAAAGTCTCAAAAAATTTGTTTTCTCCTTTTTCTCTCTTGAAATCTTTTTATTTTTTATGTACTCACTTGAACACTAACATGTGCACGATCGCTAAGCTCTTTTCCAACGGCGAGACGATACGTCACCTCTCGAAAATATTCACTGCCAATATCATTATATTCTTTATCTAAACATTTATCGACAATTTTTTGCTCTGCTTTTAAAATTGTTTTAAGAACGTAAGGTTTGCCATTTTCATCACGATATGCACCGACAGTTAAATCTACTTTATTTGGATTTGGATCAACTTTATGGGCTTCATAGATGCCGAGAATGACATCAGGTGGACCGAGCGGTACGTTGTTCCACCATGATTGACTGTGGAGATTTTTTTAATTTTTTTTATTTCACTTTAAAATTTTAATAAATAAAAAAACTTACACAGCTGGTGGAACAGCTTGTTTCAATTTTAATGGATCACGCAATAATGACGTCAATCGAACCATTTAAAAAAATTCAACTTTCAGCAAAAAATTACTTTTCAATCCTTTATGTTCAAATATCAGCGAACAACTGAAACTCACAAATGAAAATCAGACAAACAAAATGTTGATTAAATTGAGAAACAGTAATTGTGCATGTCTGTGTGTGGAGGAGCGTCACGAGCAAATAAAATATGAAAAGAATTTTTGAGAAGACTTTTTCTCGCGTGATTGCAAAAAAACTGGTTTTATAATGAAAACTTGTTTTGAATATTTAAAAAGTTTTTTGTTTCATCATGATAATTTTTTTGAGGGCTTGTCTGACTAGTCAGTTTTATTTAGTGAGTTTATTGAAGATGATCTTGAAGATTTATTTCAAAAGTTTGACATGAAATTAAATTTTTAAAAAATTTATGTATTTTTATATGATGAGAAAAGATTAAACTGCTTCTGAATTTAAGATTATTTTTAGAGTTATTTTCAGTAAATTAAAAAATATATAAACGTTTCTTGTAATACTTTTAAACTATGTATTGATCTATAGTGATATTCTATTCAGAAAAAATAAAAAATATATACTATCAAATTTGTGTTATTAAAATTTAATAATACCTGTGAGTCATAGGCTGTGACAACTCATTGTAATTTTTTAATACAAATAAAAATTTAAAAGAAAAATGCTTACAATTGATTTAACCATCAAATAGCTTTGAAACAAGTCATCAATGATAAATTTTGATTAAGTCTTTACAAATTTATCAACTCTTAAAAATGTTAAAGACTTTCATTAGCTACTTTACAATAATTAAGATAAATGATTAACAATTTAGTCTCAAATATTTCACAGAGAAAAAAGTTTATAACTGGCATAAAGTTGGATCTTATAAAGTGATTTATTAGGCATAAAAAATACACTTTATGACACTCATAAAACTTTTCCATACAAACTTTTTATGTCTCATAAAATTTTTTTAACTGTAATAAAGTTTTTATTTTTTTGGCATAAAGTCACTTTATAAGATCTAACCTAGCCAGTTATAAAGCATTTTTCTCCGTGTTTGTAATGTTTTGATTAATTCAATAATAGCTTTTTTCCTATTGAACATTTAGACTTCAAATTTCACTTCCAAAATATTTAAATGATATTTGTCAATTTCTCTATTTAGTTTTCAAGTTTATTGTAAAACATTGGACCACGAGTTTTGATACTTTTACTGGTCTTGTTAGTGCTTGAAACTTTTAAAATTATTTTAAATATTATTTTTCATTTATGAGAAATGCATTTATCAAAGATTCAATAAATTTTAAACAATTTAAAGAATACAAAAAAGGCCTGTAAATTTTTAGACTTTATTAGAACTTTTTCTAGAATTTAATATCACAAGAAAATAAAATGTGAGTCTTAAAGAAAATAAAACGTAATACTTAATTTCTGACTGATCACAAAAATAATAACAAAGATTTCTTAGTATAAAAATGAAAACTAATGTGAGAGCGAGAAAGAAGATAAGAAAAAGTCTAAACTAACAAAAACAATCAACATTATATGAAAATATTTTTTAAACCCCCGCAATAATGAAATTTTACGTCGTCATTTTCTATATAATTGTAAGAAATTCCTCACGAGACTTCATAGGTCATTTTTTATCAGTTTTGAATGAAATACTTGCTGAAACAGCTTTAAAAATTTCCTCAACTTTACAAACTAAGCAAAAACCTAATTTTGAAAAAAATGATAACACTATCATAACTGATATTACTCAATAATCAGCACATAAAATACATTAAAAGTTCATTAACTCAATCAAGTGCGAAATTGCGGGTTTCACTCATTCAATCGTACATAAGAAAACGTAAGTAAATTCTACGACGCAAAATAAATATGTCTCAATGCTCATTCATTAAAATCACGTTACTTTTCTTTATTTGGAGCGATGATAAGCTAAAGATGGGCGTGAATAAAAAAAATTCTTACTACTTGAGTATTTTTTAAAATTTAAATTAAAATTTGATGAAATTTTTTTGCTTTTCTTATAAAAATTTTTTTAATGAATTTTAAATTAATATAAAATTTTGTAATATTTTGTTATCAAAAAAAAAACTCAACTTTAAATTTTTTTTTCTTTTAAAGTATTCAAATATTTTCAAGTTTTTAACTGCATTCCTCAAATCTTAAATTTATCTCATGCGTTTCATTTTATTCTCTATTTCTATACACACAAATTGAAAGAAAAGAGAAAAGACGAGCCCCGCGATGTGCGTCACATTTGTTTTATTAATGTATATATTTTATTGCCATCTACATGTGTTGTGCGAATGTTAGAGGTCGAAAATAAACTCCCGTTCATCTGTCTCTTTATTTTTCCTCTTATTTATGCTATGATTTTGAGTAGTTAAAAATTTTTGGAGATGAAAGTCTATGTCTATGTGGATGATCTTTGATTAAATTAGTAAACTACAAAAAGAATATGTGATGATAAATGATACAAAGTTGCAAAAAAATTTGAATGATTTTATTCTATTTTTTTGAAGAATTTATAGTCAAATATTTGAAACAGCATTGACAGTCTATTCGGGTTTATAAAAAATTTTAAAACATAATAAAATTTTAGTAAACGTGCTTCACGAAACGTGAAGTATTTATAGAGAAAGGTTTGCAAAACTTCAAGAGCTGTGGTTTAATTTTTTTAAACTCAAATTTTCCATTGGCTACTAAGCTACACTACTTTGATTTGAAATTAAAAATTAAAATTTTCAAATTTTAAATAAATAAATTAAGAAAATTAAAAAAGTTTCCAATGAATTCACCTTGAAAATTCTTCTATTATAACTCCTGCATTTTTATTTCATTTTACACTCTCATTTTCACATAGCATAGAAAAACATGAATGTGTATAAAAATAGAACGCAACAAGTAGCAGACAGAGAAAAAAAAAGTAAAAAATAGTTTGTGTTAATAAAAGAGGAAGAAAAAAGTGAGTAAATTTTTAAAGCTTATTGCATCAGCTTTTAGTTCAATGAACGCAAAATTTTGCTGATGTAGTACGAATGGGTTTTCAATTTAATATATGTCGAATATTTTTTGATTTTTTAAACAATATTTTGAAAATAAAATAAATCAAAATTTCATTGATTTTTTTTTCGAAAAATTTAAATTTTTTTTAATTCTTAGATTATGCAAAAGATTAAAAATATCAACATTATTCTAAACTTTAATTTTTTTATCTTTTTATATCAAAAAATTGACTGACATAAAAAATTCATCAAATCATCATAAAAATTGTCAACTGTCTCGTTAAAGTCATAGTAAACACAAAATAGCAACATGGGTGACATAATCAGAACTCAACATATCAAGTATCATAGAATGATGACATAATAACTTAAAATAAAAAAAAACAACAATAGTCAAATGTAAGAAGAGAAACTGCCGTAAGATGATATAGTGAATGTGACATGCATACATTACTGAATATAATGAAAAGTTTAAATTTAAAAGTTTTTTTAAAATTCATGATGTATTCAAAAATTTACAACAAATGTAAATGAATAATTAAATTCAATTGTGTTCGTTTAAAAAGAGAATCATAAAACAGCATATTTTATCTATGCCTCTTCAATTCTATAATTAACATCAATATTTCAATTTAAATTTTTGATTTATTTAACCTTGACATTATAGAGAAAAATTTCTAAATTTAATCTTGGTCAATTTCTAAGAATTTAAATTTATTTTTACTCTAAATCTTTACTTTTAATTTTACTACCTGATACTTTAGATCCTAGTAAAAATAAATCTCAGATTAAAACAACTAAAAGAAATTTTAATCTAAATCACATTTTTTATCCAGAGAATAATTAAATCCTAGGTTTTGGATTAAAAAACTTTTATCAATATCTTAATTTTAATCCACAACAACAAGTTAAATAAAAATTTTGAAATATAAATAAGAAATCAAGTACTTTCAAATCTCAATTCAAGTGTTTCTCAAACTTTTTCATTCTTCCTTCATTTTTTTTATCAATGAACTTTACTAAAATAAACTTAAGTACATTAAATCATTCTAAAAGAAAATTTTCATTCATAAAACTTTTTTCATTGAGTAACTTTTCTCTTTAGACTTCCTTATTGAATAATTAATTTGTAAACTCACCTTTTCTGCACTTTAAAATGGCGCCTTTTTACTTTGCACTTTTTAATCCTTTCATCTTATTCAAGGAATCATGTGAGCGAGTCAGTCGAAATGTTGAATGCAGAAGTTTATCTCTGTAAGAAAAAAGGTTGAATTAATTAATTTTTTCTCTCACGCATAATTAAAAGTAAACTTTAGTACTTTTTTTTATGATTTAAAGGAAGAGATAAGACGAAAAATTGAGGCATTTTTTTAATGAAATTATGAAAGGAAGGAAGAAAAACTTTTGCGGCGTGACTCATTTGTGTTTGATAGAAGAAGCAAAGAAAAAAAGGTTCTACAGCAATTTTCTTTATTGCTTGCTTTCTGGTGGTTTATTAAGTAAAATTGAGAGAAAAAGAAAAAACAAAATTTTTGCTAATTAAAAGAAATAATTTATGATGGGTCAGAAGAAATGAAAACTTTTCTTTGTTTGTTTGTTTATTAAAAGTTTTTTTAGATATTAATGAATCCAGTGTTGGTGCTAAGACTTTTATTCATTTTGATATCTTGACTGTTTAAAAATTATTGAAGACAGTTGTTTTTTAGAATTTAAATCAAAATTGTCATTAAAATGGTACAGTGGTCTTTTCAAAAAATTTGGCCATTCGAATAAGACCATAAGTGAAAAGATTACATAGAGAGATAGAGATAGACCATAAATATATAAAACTAGTGATGACTCTTAGTCGCCTAATAAGGATACTGTAAGTAATTTTTTAGTCACCTAGTGATGTAGCAATGCAGATAAAAACAATATATTTTATTTGAATAATTAAACAATTTTTTGCTTATAAACGCTTTAAATTTTTTACATTTCTAGCAATGTTTATTATTTTGAATTTTCATTCAACATCTGTCTAATTTTCAAAGATAATTTTATTTTCAAGTGTCATAATTTCTATAATGTCATAGAAAAGGAAGAAAATTTCTAATTAACCTTGAACTTCATTCATATTTCATTCACTGAGTTATCATTTAAAATAAAAATTTGCCAACAGCGGCAGTAATAAAAACATCCACTCAAGTGCTCAAAAATTTCTCAATAAACCAACCAATTTCACCCCAAGCAGTGCTAAAAATACGCAAAAATTCTCATTAAATAAGAGAAAAAAGTCATTAATAGAGCATTAAAAACATTATCAAGCCTTCTACATTCACACACGCGTTCTTTCAGTCTCACATTTGGGAGAAAAAAAATTCATCGACGAGCTTAAACTTCACTTCATCAAAAAACCATTCAAAAAACTCTCTTACTTACATTTGCTAGCCAGAGAGAAAAAAAAGTTTTTATTACGAATTGTTTTGCCTTTGCGCTTCTCCCTTAATTGCGCTTATCATTTCTTTTTTTTCCTACCATCATCATCAGCATGTAAGCAATTTTCAGCGCATTTTTGGTACAACAATGCAGCTTATAATTTCACTTTGTTCGGCTGTTCGGGTTGTGAGATCTCGAAAGTTACAATAGCTAGAAGCTAACGGTTTTTTGCATTTGATTTGTGCTATCAAATTATTCCGGAGCGACTTAGTTAGAAAGTTGTCACTCATTGCAATAATTTGAAATTAAAATTTAAATTACGAATTAAAATTTCCATATTGAAAATTTGTAAACAATTTTTTTTTGTCGCGCAACATTTTTTGTCACACCAGGGAGAAAATAACTATGACGAAAGAAATTTTTTCTTTCGTTTTTCTTTCGCTTCTTTCGTTTTTCTTCGTTATCTTTCGTTTTTTTCGTCACTTTCGTCATTTTCGTTAGATTGATTTTTCATACATATTTCTTCAACTTTTAACCTATTCTGCTTCTAATAGCTCAGAATAACCACTACTTTTGTAAATAATTCATAATAACTCTAAAAAAAGTATGATTATTATGATAAATTCAAGCAAAATTTTTTTGCCTAATTTTCCAATGTTTTGTTTCCGAAATTCGAATACGAAATTTCGAAATTCTATTTTAATTGTCGAAAAAAAACGTTGAAAAAACACTGAAATTCTGAAAAATTATAAATTTTGTTTCGGCTCGTTTTAATGAGCTGCTACTTTATGAGCATAAATATTAAGATTAATAGTTCATTTTAGAATCTATAAAACAATAGAATAACGACTTTAAACTTCCTAAATTGCAATTCATTTTTTGCATCATTTATATTTTTGCTTCTTTTGTCATTTTTGCTTCTCTTTCGTTTCTTTTCTTATCTTTCGTTGCTTTCGTTATCTTTTCGTTACTTTCGTTTTTTTGCATCTTCGTCATAGTTATTTTCCCCTTGTGTCACACGCAACATTTGAATTTGAATTCGACTTGACAGTTGTATTGAAATCAATATTATGTTTCGAATCGAAAGTTATCAACGAAATATCAAATCATTTAAATAAAAGCATTTCCTTATTCTCAATTAGTGACTCGTATTCTCTTTTGCATTGATACCTATTATTTATTTTGTTCATCAACTCGAAATCGAAATGTAACGGTTGAATCGAATTTAAAATTTGGCGCCACTTTTTTTAGTGGCGCCATTCAAAACATTTTTTCCGATAAAAATTCTGAAGTTAAAATGAAATTCTTGAAAATTAAGGAAAATAAAGGAAAAAGAAAGTAACAAAGGGCGACGAGAAAAATTTCAAATTTAAAAATTTCGACATTCAAATTTATTTCATTTTGACATTCTAATTCTTAGGACTCTTTTCGAATCATCGATATCGATGGAACTGTTGAAAACATCTTTAAAGCAGCAACAGAAATAATTAAAATTGTAGGATTTGAAAATTGCATAATTTTAGAAGAAGTAATCATTATGGCAGCAGAAAAATTTAATAAAATTCGACGTGATACTGAAGAAACTCGATTCGATGCTGGAAAAGCTCGATTTGATGCTGAAGAAACTCGATTCGATGCTGGAAAAACTCGACTCAATGCAGAATCCAAACCACCAGAAGACAACAAAATGAAATCTGATTCAATCAACAACATTTTGAACGAAATAAACGACTCTGACAATTTAATGATTGATATCATGATCAATAATACAACTTATTCCATTTCCACTGAACTTTTATCACAAATCTTTTCAAACATGAAAAAGCAATAATGTATCATTTAAACACACTATGAATTAATAAAATGTATTCAAATCGTAAACTATTCTTTTATTTAACTTGTTAATATAACTGATCTGGGCGCCAAAAATGCGCTAAAGTCCTCTGAAATACGCAGAGACTTTCACCAATTTTTTTCTTTTGCTAGCTTTGTTGTTGCTATGTAGGTCAAATCGTAAAAATAAAAGCAAGCAAATAGGGAATTTTGGTTGTGTGTTTTAGAAGATGTAAAATTACATAAATGTGCATGTTGTAGATGGAAAAGAAATTAACTTTTATGATTATTTTCATTTACATGAGCTTTTGAATTCCAGGATAAAAGAAGAATGATTTTATATAATTTATAATAATTGATCCGAAATATTCAAAGAATGACTGTTATTTAGCAAAATTTTAATTTTTAAAATATCAGGTTTTCAGATTTTTTCTATGCTAAAGTTTTTGTTAAATTTCGATCATCCATGTAGACTTAGGATGACACTAACGTTATTACAAAATAATTTTTGAACATTTTTTAATAAAAACTCACGACGTCTAAAATATTCGTTTTTTTTTTTGCAAAAATGTGCTAAAAACTTCTTAAGCTTCAAAGTTTGTAAATTTTTCAATCTCTAAACATTTCCTTCATCATTCATATCCATTTTGATACTTTACATCATTAACTTCATTCACCATTATCTCAATTACTAACCACAAATCCAAGCACTCTCTTTTAGTAACAAAATTGCTAATTTATACCGCACTTAAATCATTTTAATGACACATTTCTCATCATGTAATGATTGTAACTTCACAATGAGCTAGACTAATGTATCATTAACTTCAGGTTAGACGTTGTATGTAAATTATAGTAACAGAGATGAAAAATATGAAAGAATTCATAAAAATAAAAGCTTATTTGCATGCTGTGCACATGAAAAAAATGTCTGAAATTTTTTAGTCTACTTTGCAGCTTAAATAATAAAAATTTAAATTTGTTTTCATTACAAATCATGAAAACTTAAAATTCTCATTTGAATAATTAAGCGAAATCACAAAACACATGTTGATTGCATTATTGATTACATATATATAACCACATTATCTGCCATTTAATTAGTTTCATACATAAAAAAGTATGTAGTGGATTTGTGGTAAATTAAATTTAAATATTTCATTTGTTGCTAGAATTTTATATGTGCAATTTTGTCAAAGTTTTTCATGTGTTCTTAAGAATCTTTAATAAAGCAACAATAAGAAATAATTATTTAAGAGACTTAAATTTAAATGTAATTCCAAAAGAAATAATTTAATAATAATTATATAAATATTGCATAAACAAACCTCTTAAATTCATTATGCTTCTTAAATTCTCAATTAATATCTAAAGTAGAAACTCTAAAAGAAATTTCTTATAAAAAAATTTCATCAAAACATCTAATTATAAAATTGAGAAAAAAAACAAAAAAATTGGTATTCTTTAATGAAATTTATTTCAGAATAAAAATGGTATGAAGAAATTTTCAAACAACAACAAATTACTTCAAAATAATAAAAAAAATACTCAAAATTGTAATCCTTTTACATATTTTCAATCATAAAATATTCTATTGTATTTATTCATTAATCAAATTCAAAATTCAGCCACCATCAAAAATATTACAAATCTATAGTGCAATTGAATGTTTGCTGGTCCCTTTTCAAGGCATAAATTCACTCTCAGCACGCTTCACAGATCGTACATACAGTTAAATAAAGAGTAAATTTCAATTCATGCATGACCATTGAGTTTGATGGCATATTTTTGGTCACATACATGATAAATGAAAAAAAGGGAAGGTTTTTTGAGGTATAAAATTCATAACACGTGCTGGTATATCTGTCATTTTATTTACTCACTTTTAGGATAGGGTTAGGGAATTAAAATTGATTAAATTGTGAAGGCTTTTATTTATGGTTTGTGAATTTGTCAAGATTAAAAGGTTAAGGTGAAAATTTCACATTTTAGAGAATGAACTTTTTGAAATTATTAAAAATAAAAGAAAATTTTATATATTTGAAATTATTTTATTAACTTTTTTTTGTTATCAAGAAAGTTCCTGTTAAGCTTTTAATTCATGAAAAAACTTTTTGGAAAAAAAATCTTTTTTAATTGCGTGAAAAAGTGTACAAAAAATACATTAAAAAATGAAAAAACGTTAAATATTTTGTTCAGAAAAACAATCAGTTTTAAAATTTTATGTAATTTTCTATAAAAACTTCAAAATTTCTCTAAAAGTAAACAAAAAACTGTCTTTGAAATTTCTTGAATTCAAAAATTTTTTTCTTCTTTTTAAAATTCCTAAGCCAACTAACTTTTTAGTTTCTTAGTATAAGTAAAACTTTTCTACTTTTTTATTCTCGTCAAGAAAAAATAGACAAGAAAATTCACTTCACTCACAGATGCTGCTCATAATTTTCATATTTTTATGGACTTTTCCGTTTTCCTCTGCTTCTGTTTTGCTCTCTTTAGCTGAATATCATTACAAAGGCGCACACAGAAGTGAATTTTTTCTTTTTGTGAACGAAAGAAAAAAAAATTCCAATCACGTTCGAATGAGCGATTTGCTTTTTTTTTGTGAATTACTTTATCACTTTCACTTGCTTATGGTTTGAATTATGAGAGATATGGCAATGAATGAAATGAAAAACCAAAACTTTTTCGTTAGACGACTTTTTTTTCAATTTAACTTGCGAAAATTGTGGTAAGAAAATTTTTTCTATTCATAGCTCGTTTGTATAATGAATTTTAAATTAAAATTCTTTTTCTTACTTCCTGCTGTGAACTTTTTATTATTTGACAGTTGAAAGAGATTAGAGAAAAATAGATTATTGTGAGGAAATTTATTTTATCTACTTGTTGCAGAATTTTTATAATGAAATTTTTCGATTGGATTTTTCTAATTTTTGTGAGTGCCAGTTAGAAAGTTCTTGAAAATTTTCCTGTCATGATCATCAAATTAACAACTTAAAATTTATTCTTTCATTCTTTTATGCATTCAATTGAGCTTTTAATCTAAGAATTAAATTAATTTATTCACCCTGCCAACAAAATTCAATCAAGATTAATAAAAGACAGAAAAAGTGAAAAACATTTCATGATAAATTAAAAAATTTCTCACAAACAAATTTAAAATCATCAAAGTAGAATCAAATTTCCATGTTTTATGCATGTTAAGAAATTTTTTACGGTGCAGTAAACAGTTAAGAAATTTAAAAAGCGAAATTTTAATTTAATCTGTGGTTTGAATTTTTTGTTGAATTTAAGGATTTAATTAAAATTATCCCTAATGTTAATCATTAGTGATTTTTTTAAAGTTTATTTTAAGCTCTTTATAAATCTGTAGCTTTTGACAAAATTTAATTCGGCATAAATTTTACTGACTTTTGTTTCAAGTTTTAGTTATGAATTCACAAAAAAATATTTTTGCACATGCCAAAATGTTACAGTGCATTTCGTATGAAATGTTTTGAAAGTTACATAAGATGTGCTTTCATAAAGTTTTACATCTTGCAATATTTCTATGAAAGATTTTTTTTAGCCAAGTTAACTGAAACTGCTTCAAGCATGTCTTAAGGTCCAAAAAATGAAATTATGAATACTCCGCATATTTTGCACACAAACGAGTAAATATGCGATATGTTCGCATGAAATGAAATCTTGTAATCTTCAACAAGCTGCTATTTTATCAACTCTGATATTTGATGCCATTTAACATGTAATAAAATTTCATATTTTCCCATTAATAACAATAAATCCAAAAATTTTACCTCATATACAAAAATCACTTTCAATAAATCTCAAAATCTCATTTGTGGTCAATAAAACTAATTTAATCATCTTCATAAAATTCATATCATTGACCATAAATCTCTTCATATTTACCGTTAAGAAGCTTTTTCATCACTAAATTAAGCATTAAAAACATTTTCACATTTCCATACGGTCAGCATTTTTACTCATCATAGTATCAAAGAATGAGGTCAAAGTCTATGCCATAATTCAGAAGAGAGAAAAACTAAAAACTTCAAAATTATCTAAAAACTTTTGCCTTACCACTTACATGAATAAAAGAGCTATATCCAGCACATCACTATGGAATAAAAAGTTTGTCCTTTTTTTCTCACTCTTATGTTACAAATTTCATTATTATTATTATTATTTGTGTCAGTGATAAGAGAATAAAAATTCTAGAGGATAAAAAAGTTTTCTTTATGCTTCACACAGGCAGGAAAGATGAAAGTTTTTTCTTCTCTCAACAGAGAAAGAGAATGGACTTTTAAGGAAATGATAATGAAGTAAGAGCTTAGCATGTAAATGGATGTGGAAAAAAAGATTTTTTTGTGTGTGAGCAGCTTTTCAGCTTTTGAAGAGTAAAGAAAAATTACATTAAGTTTTAAAGAAATGATTTTTTGAAAAGATTTGAAAATGATGGGATTTTTTGACTTTATCAAGTTTTGAGATGAGAGTTTTGAATGAGAATTCTATTCTAAAAATGTGTTTCTAGCAAGAAAATAACATTGAAGAAAAAAATTCTTTTAAGTTATTAAAGTAGTCGAAATGTAAACAAAAAACAATAATTATTTTATTGAGAAAATGTATAAAGAACAGATTAAAGAATTTCTAAACAGTTGCATACTAAATTTTCCTTTTAATCAAAAGACAATTTAAACTTTTAATTAAAGCTTTAAATAAAGAATTTTTGCATTATAAATTTTCATTCAATTTCTTTCTCATTAAAATGCATTAAAATGTCTTTTATAGTAAATTTTGTTGCAGTTCTCTTCACACTTGAAGTAATTTTCTTAATTTCCCACGACAAACATTAAAAACTATCACATTTTTGTTGCATCTTAACTTGAATTTTTTCATCATCATCTTATAAAATTTTCATTCTTTTCATATGGGTATTTATCTCACAGAAAATTTAAAACCGCGAATGAAAGATAAAGAAATCAAAGAAGCGTGAAAGATAAAGAAGACGAAAGCTTTTTTATGTGATTTTTTAAAACGTCGTTACACAACTGACGCGATGTTTTTGTGGAAGATATAAAGATTAATGAAATTTGGAAAAAAATTTTAATTGTGGATTTTTTAAGGTTTGATAATTGATGAATTTTTTTGTCAAGTTGCATGCAAGTTTACTTACTTTTGAATGTTTCTGATTCATTCAAATTAAATTTTGATTTGATTGAAATTTAAACAAATTTTTATATATTTCAAAGTTTCTTAGTTTACAAAATTTTATCTAAATTTGTGTAAAATCTGAATGAATCAGAGATATTTTTGAGCTAGTAAATTTGTATCCAACTTGACAAAAAATATGCATCCATTCATCAAGTACTGAGCCCTAAGATTTTCCATTTCTGGGCCACTGATAATGAAAAACGTTACAACAAATATTTCAATACCTTTCAATAAAAATTCACTTTAAAAAATAACTTCAACTTAAGTATCAAAAATTTCCTTTACATCATTTTCAACGCCTTCAATTCAAAAACTTTTTCTTCCTCTTGAAGAATTTTCTATGAAAAAAATACAGCGATAAAAAATAATTCTACCCGTACACAAAATTTTTTCTCTTTCCGTTTTAGAAAAATGAAACTTTTTGGTCTTCTTTCTCCTTCTACCACTGTAATGCTTTCTTTCTTCCTTTCATCAAAACAGCATCTCATATTGCTGAAAAGTAAATAAAAACATTTGGAGTGAGATAAACACTACTATACTTTACCGCCTCCACACTTGTCACTTTTTGTCGCAATCGACTGAAATAATAATGTTGAAATTGATGATAATTTTATCAAAACACAAACAAACAAGAAGAGCTTTTTGTCTCTTTATTTGCTCGTCTCATGAGACTTGTGAATGAGTAAAAGCTGTGGGGAGGCTTATTGAGTTGTTTGATGCTTATTAAGTTTAATCAAATTATGTTTTGTTGTATAAGAAAATTTTTATAGAGTTGGGAAATTTATTTTAAATATAGAATTTATTATGCAATTTTATTCATTATAATCTTATTTCATAAAAGTTAGTTAAATTAGTATTTATATTCGAGTTAACTACACAGAGAAAAAAGTTTTCTAACTGGCAAAAAAGTTTATGCCAATAAAACATTGTTATGAGTCCTAAAAAGAAAATTTTATAAAACTCATTAAACTTTTTATAACTATTATAAAACCTTTATGACAAATATAAAAGTTTTTTGGTAATTATAAAAAGTTTTATGGGTCTTATAAAATTTTATTTTTAGGACTCATAACAATGTTTTGTTGACATAAACTTTTTGCCAGTTAAAAAACTTTTTTCTCCGTGTACAGTGATGTTCCAAAATTCTATTTTAGGTTCCAATTTAGTCAATCTTTATATCATCAATATTTGTAAGTTTTAAGTTCAATGAGAAATTTTTCTCAATTTTGAAAACATACTTATAAAAATTAGTCATAAATGATACCGAAAGTGTCCGCCATAGAACGGATTACTTTAGCGCATTTTTGGTGCCTAGATCAATGTGTATGTTGACAAATTACAGACTTATTACATTCGTTTGAAAAATAGATTTACAGTTTAAAGTATTTTGATCAAAACACTTTAAAATATAGGCAAAATCATATTTATAAAATTTTTATGTATGAAAGTACGGAGAGCGTTTTAATTGAAGTTCAATTTACCAGGGTCCGAAACCGTTAATAATAACTAAAAATCAACTAAAATTTATTGAATTAAATATAAAAGCCAGGCGTGAGAACTCTTTGATTATTTTGATTATTTTTGATTATTTTGATTATTTTTTGATTATTTTGATTATTTTTTGATTATTTTGATTATGCGTTTTTTTTCTTTTTCTATAAGTCCTAAAAATTACTTATATAGCTTTAAAGAAAGCTATGACAAAAAGAAACAGGAATCAAAATGTATTTTGTGGCTTTCAAATACTGTATAGAAACTATTGCTATTTTGTAAAAGTCCAGTCTTGATTTTTTTTATTTTTTCGAAAAAAAGGTAACTTGATGGGTGACGGGCAATTACACCGAAAGACAATTTTGCGCCCACAATTTCAGACATTTTCCCCGAACAATGAAGGACAATTTCCCCACCTATATTTTAAGGTGGGGTAAATGTCTTCAATTGCGGACACTTTTCCCACATACAAAAATAAATTTTTATATTTTGTCCACAATTGTGGACAATTAATCACCTATAAATGTATGTGGGGAAATTGCCTCAATAAAGGACAATTACCCACCTATAAACATAGGTGGGGAAATGTCCTATTTTTTTTTTTAATTTTGATTTCCGCATTTTTGTCCTCAATTGAGGACAATTCCTCCACATACATTTATAGGTGGGAAAATTGTCCGCAATTGAGGACATTTCCCACTTATATTTGTATGTGGAGAAATTGTCCTTAAGTGATTTTCATGATTTTTAACCGCATTGACGCGGTTATGCAAGTTGATTTGGATGCCAAATAAAAAATGACTTCGGTTGCTGCAACATTTGAACCAGATGTTTACAAAATTTTTGAGATTTAAATTTTTATTGTCAAGTTCTTTATCAAATAAGCTTTATTTAAATGGGGAAATAAATTTTTAAATTTTCTAGAGAACTCTGTCTTAAAAAATTTGTTTTTTTGAAATAATGGTGAAAATTTTTGGCGCCAAAATATAAAGTAATTCATAATAAAAAATAATTTATTTAACTAGTTTAGGAAAGTTTAAAACAGTCTTAAAATGACTAACATAAATTTGTCTATTGTTTTTCAAAACTATTTATGCACTTACAAAGAGTCCAATAATGATTTAAAATGATTTTTCAAATTTATTGTTTTACATTTTTTGGCGCGAAATTAAAATTTTTTTGCAAAATTTTAAAACTTTCAATATTAATATCAGATAAAGTCAAAAAACAAACTCAAAATTCTATACAATCGTTTTAGAAGTATTTCGGAACGTTTTTCACAAATTTCGATTAAAATATAGAAGTGAATGTTTTTTTAAATTTTTTTTTGGTTTTTTCTAAGTATATTTCCAAAGAGAGGGAAATATCACAAAAGTTCAGGAAACTTCAAATTGGTAGAATTCTTAATATGATTATCTCAGAGAAGGCATAAGTCCACATATATTATTATGTGGACATAATCCGAAAAAAAGTGTGGACTTATGTCGCCGTGGACTAATAAGCGGGTACCATATAACTTATTCGTTACATATTCATTGAGATATTTTCAAGAAATAAGGAAATAAAATGAAATCCGAATTTTTCGAACAAAACAAGTTGAGAAAGAATTACTAATCACTTTTTTTCGAGTTTCAAACATTTCTGGAATTGCCCTTATATATTCACTTTGGCTGGCGGCTGGCTGTCTGACTCCTGGCTGGGTCGAGTTCTCGAAAACTACAATAGTTTGAGACTTCCGGTTTTTTGCATTTGATTTATATTATCATTTCATTCCAACGAAGGTACATAGTAAACGAAAAAATGGCTTGTTCTTGACTATTT
Source organism: Polypedilum vanderplanki (assembly GCA_018290095.1). NCBI lineage: Eukaryota > Metazoa > Arthropoda > Insecta > Diptera > Chironomidae > Polypedilum > Polypedilum vanderplanki. The sequence goes on along the minus strand of CM031382.1, from coordinate 1,134,307 downwards.
ACTACTTTTCTAAGGTTATTCGTCAAAGCACTTATAATCGTCACTTAAATTTTGTAAACATCTGGTTCAAATGTGCAGCAACCGAAGTCATTTTTATTTGGCATACAAATCAAACTTGCATAACCGTGTCAATTGCGGTTAAAAATCATGAAAATCACTTAAGGACAATTTCTCACATACAAATATAAGTGGGATAAATGTCCTCAATTGCGGACAATTTTCCCACCTATAAATGTATGTGGAGGAATTGTCCTCAATTGAGGACAAAAATGCGGAAATCAAAATAAAAAAAAAAATAAGGACATTTTTCCCACCTATGTTTATAGGTGGGTAATTGTCCTTTATTGAGGCAATTTCCCCACATACATTTATAGGTGGATAAATTGTCCACAATTGTGACAAAATATAAAAATTTATTTTTGTATGTGGGAAAGTGTCCGCAATTGAAGACATTTACCCCACCTATAATATAGGTGGGGAAATTGTCCTTCTTGTTCGGGGGAAAATGTCTGAAATTGTGGGCAAAATTGTCTTTCGGTGTAATTGCCCGTCACCATGAGTGCGAATAATCAAAAAAATAATCAAAAAAGTTCTCAGGCCTTGATAAAAGCCTTATCGATTTAATTTTAGTTGGCCTTAATTGAATAAGTTTTAGTTGAATTTAATTATTTACAACAGGGGGCGTATAACTTGGAGGAAAATTTTTCCTCCTTTTTCCTCATTTTTCCTCCAAAAAGTTTTTTCCTCCAAGTTATACGCCCCCTGATTTACAACTAAAATATCAAACGGTTTTAGACTCTGCAATTTACAGAATCTTAAATTAAATTTTGTTAACTCGAAAATAACGGTTGTTTGAATCTCACCAAAACTTAAGAAAAAAAATATACCAATCTCGACGCGGATGGTCGGACGATTAGAGCGCATTTTTGCCTAACAGGCCAGTGTTTGGTAACAAAATTTCTCAAGTTTTTAGTACTATTTTCTTGACTATAAGTCGTTTTTTTTAAAAAAAATTTCTGACATGTTTTCTAGACCCTTCATGACATTTTAATACTTTTTAGCAGAGTCCGAAACCGTTTGAAATTTTAGTTGCAAATAACTTAAAATCAACTAATTTTATTCGGTTAAAAATAAAACACTAACCGGTTAAATTTTTGTTGAATTTTTAGTTGAAATTTTTAACCGGTTAAATTTTAGTTGATTTTAGTTGAAATTTTTAACCGGTTAAAATTTAGTTGATTTTTAGTTGAAATTTTTAACCGGTTAAAATTTAGTTGATTTTTAGTTGAATTTTTAACCGGTTAAATTTTAGTTGATTTTTAGTTGTTTGTTCGGATAAAGTCAACTAATCCGAACAATTTTTAACCGTTAAAATCAACTAATCCAACAATTTAACCGGTTAAAATTTTCAACTAAAAATCAACTAAATTTTAACCGGTTAAAATTTTCAACTAAAAATCAACTAAATTTTAACCGGTTAAAATTTTCAACTAAAAATCAACAAAATTTTAACCGGTTAAAAATTTCAACTAAAAATCAACTAAAATTTAACCGGTTAGTGTTTTTTTTTTAACCGAATAAAAATTAGTTGAATTTAAGTTATTTGTGAAACGGTTTCGGACTCTGCTTTTTAGTGAAAAAAATTTTTTAGGTCCATGTGATGGACATGCATGTGGTGGACCACCTTTGGGTCAACACTTACCAAAAAAAACTCTTTTGATAGTTTACCTACACATCGAGACCTTTCTAACAAGCTATCAACCACTTCTCCAGCCAGCCAGCCAACCAGCCATTGTGAGCCTAATAGCGTATTTTTTTGCAAAAATAGTACACCTTAAGTGTACCTGATGAAGCTTCATCAACCAGAAAGTATGTTGTGTCTTGAATCATGGTCCAGACTAATCAGCATGAAACTTGTTGTAATGTCTGTATTCTAGTTGAAGAGCAGCATGAAAAATTGATTCATTAGAATCTTCTTGAAATTGTTTTGGGTCCCCTCGGTATTCAGCCTTTAACTTGAATTATTTTAGGGTTTCTGAAAAACAGCACTTTTGAAAACAGCGCTGTTGCTGTTGTTCGATTTTCAAAAACAGCGCTGTTGCTGTTGCTGTTGCTGTTTTTTATAAAAAATTACTGAGGTCTATTATGAAGAGCATATAAAAATTTTTTTGATGTGTGAATGAAAGTTTTTATTATGATGATCTGACAATGATTAAAATGATTTTATTTTGTTATAAAAGAATTTTAAAAAAACAAGTGCATTGAGTGACTTGTCAGACAAACGTGATCTAATCTTAGTGCTAAAATATTTGAGACTGAAAATACTCGCTCAACATCGGTGGATGTAAGTTTAATACAAAGAATTGCTTTGTATAGTTTTTCAAAATTTTCAGTTCTTTCACCAATATTTTTGAACAAAATAAAACTCTTGCTTTAACCATTTGAATTTGTTGTCAGTTTTTGAAATGTTGACAGTATCTTTTCGTAATAATAAGTCCAATTTACATTCTAGCAACATTTCTTCAGAACTAACTGCCTCCGTTTCAGCAATAACTCTTCTTTCATCATCATCTACGTTAAAAAAAGTCGAGTTGCTAATTTGCCTGCATACGATATGACTTCTTTTGAAGGAATATTACTCGGATCTCTTAAACAACGTAATAGATCCATTATTCGTGAACTTAATTTGTAAACAAATATAATTAAAACATCTTAATGACAGATATTGTTGATATCTAACAATACATATTATTTCAAATGTTTTAAATGATTTCCTTGTCAAAAGCGATTGATTTCAAAAAAAATTTTGGTAAATTTGAACATCTTTTGTTCAGTTTCATAATTTAATATATAAGGAAAAAACAGCAAAAAACAGCATTTTAAAAGTGCTGTTTTGCTGTTGCTGTTTTTTCCTTAAAAACAGCGCTGTTTTGCTGTTGCTGTTAACAGCAACCAGAAACCCTAGAATTATTTACCAATCAACCGATTAATGAGGCTCCATTTTTTTTCATCACAGATGGAATTAGTCATGCCGAAAGGCTTTATCCTCACAATAAAATGACATGGAAAGTGTCCGTGTGGTAGCAGGGGGACACTTAAGCGCATTTTTGTGCCTAGATCAGTGTATGTTAATAAATTACAGACCTAAAAGATTTGTTTGTGGAACAGATTCACTTTTTAAAATAAATAAAAATACAGGGAAAATCATATTTTTTAAATTTAATATATGAAAGTATGGTAAGCGTTTTTAATTGATGTTGAATTCAGAGAAAATTCTTATTATAAATTTTATTGATTTAAAATAACGCTTGAGTAATGTTCAAAATATTTTAAGTTCCAATATTTGCCGTTGGTGGCGCTGCAATCGTTTTCGCAGCCAACTTCGCTTTGTTTACATTTTTCAATTTGGAAATTTAAATTCGCAATTTACTAATTATTGAAATCAAAGACAACATTCTAATAAAGATTGCTGCCAGCATCTCGATAGCTCAAATCAAACACAGCAAACCGGAAGCCTCTAGCTATTGTAGTTTTCGAGATCTCAGCCCGAAGCCGTAAGCCAGCCGTGAGCCAGCCAGCCGATCAAAGTGTAACTATAAGCTGCATTGTTGTTCCAAAAATGCGCTAAAAATGACTACGTTGACTTCAAAATTTTTTACATCAGAAATCAGGTTATGTTGGCACCTTTGGATAAATCAGCTCAAATTTTTGAAACTCCAAATATATCTTGCTACAGACAAGGCCTGAGAACTCTTTGATCAGAGTTTTTGAAATTTTTTGATCCGAGTTTGATTTTTTTGATTTCTGTTTGATCTTTTTGATTCCTGTTTGATTTTTTTTGATCCCAGTTTGATCTCGGATCAATAAAAATAAACTAGGATCAAAAAAATTAAACAGGAATCAAAAAAATCAAACTCGGATCAAAGAGTTCTCACGCCTTGGCCACAGATGTTAATTGCAGACTTAGTTTGATCAGTAATGAGTGTCCTTTCTGCTATGATAGCTCCATATAATTTTCGCGCCAAAAATTATTTTGCTGGATCTTTGAATTTTCGGAAAATTGAAATTTTCACTCATTTTCAATGAATTTCACTTAAACTTCATAGTACTCTTAAATTAAGAGCACTACAAGTCAACTAACTATGATATTTTTGTATTAAATATCGACTTGAAACTATTTTTAATCGCGAACTAATTTTTTTTATGGCTTCGCGTTTCAAGTTTACCGAGGGGACTCCATTCGGCCTCACCAGCCGAACAGCCAGCCAAAGTGAATGTACAAGTTGCATTGTTGTTCCAAAAATGCGCTAAAAATCATCAGTCATAGCTGCTATTATGAATATGCTGCTATATTAGTAAGAAATTTATCATTCGCTACATGATTTGTTATTGTTCACATGCCAGTTATAATAAATCATCACTAATATTGAAATTTCATTGCGAATGACTTGAATGAATTAAAAATAAAATCGTAAAGTATCATTGCATTAATTTGGACATTATAGGATACGTTTACATCCTAAACAAACGACTATATACCTTGCAAGTTTTATTGTACAGCTAGAAACCTTTGAAAATTAAAGAAGTTAAAAAATGTTTTAACTTGTAGATCGCACAAAATGGATTTTTATTATCCATCATTTAGTCAATCAATGTCTACCTTTTTAAGCAATTTATTTCATTAATTTTGCATTTCCATTATTGAAAAATTTTATAAAATTTTCGAAAGATTCGCAACTTATAGTAAAAATTACCAGACATATTTCTATTTCCTTCTAAGGATTTTTATTTTCATAAATTTTTTCTAAATAATTATCAAAAAAGCATTTCTGATTAATTTAAATATTTTATTGGTAAAGTTGTAACACAAATAACTTACTCATTTTTAAAAATGTGTCATATAAAGAATGTGAGTCAACCACATGTATTTAATTATAAACTCATTTGTAGCATAATTTTGAAATTTTAAATTAAAATTTAGATATTCACTTTGAACAACTTCCTAACGTTTGAGGTTACGAAAAATATAGTAACTAGTGAATTTCTTGTTTTGTATTTGATTTTTGTAGTAAAACTACTATTTTATCACACTTTTTATTGTAAAAATTTTATAATTAAATTATGAATGATGATCTGTTTCACTAAAAATGCGCTTAAGTCCACTGATCTACCATTTGCGTATATTTGAATTTGTCTCATGACAAATTTATTTTCTATTCTAAAATGAATCAAAAAATGAAAAATTATATTTATCCCTACTTTTAGAAAAAAACGTTGGAATATTTTTGTATAAAAAAGAGGATTTTGAAACTTTCGACTCAAAATAAATTTTAAACTTAAGTTAAAAACAACTCAAAATCTAACATGGAGCACAAAATTACAAAAATCTTGTAAGTATTTCATACTTAGTGAAATTTTCTTCGAAAAATTTCAAATTTTTACTTTTCCAAATGAAATTATTTTAATAATTAAAACTTTTACAATTTTATTTAATTTCTTAATAGTCTGATTTTTTCAATTTGCACTTTGATGGCATTTGCATCAGAAAAAGAAGTAGAATTAGAATGTGTTTTTAAAGATGACCATACTTGTGTTGCAAAAAAAGAGCTTTTTGATGGCAAAAATCGTATGAAGTTTACTAAACTTAAAACAGCCTTTCCAAAAAGTGGAAAAAAAGCAGAAGATGTGAATAGTTTTATTGTCGAGGAAAATGCTAAAATAGTTTACATTCCAAATGGAGTGCATGATATTTTTAAAAATATCACTAAATTGACATTTACAAAATCAGGCTTGATACATCTTGCTGAAAACGATTTCAAAGATTTTGACAAATTGGATCAACTTTATTTGGATGAAAATAATATAACTGAGGTTCCTGCTAAAATTTTCGATAAAAACATTAAGTTAGTTGAAATTTACTTGAACAAGAACAAAATTATAAAAATCGATCCACATGTTTTTGATAAATTGACAGAATTAAAAAAATTATTGTTAGACTCTAAAATTTGTGACATTTCAGCTGATACAAATGCTACTAGCAAAGACTTAGTTGATAGAATCAAGGATGATTTACTAAAATCAAAATGTAAAAATGGTGGAAGCATTTTGTATTTAAATACTATTATTTTGTCTTTAATAGCATTATTGACATTGAAAATTTAAAAACAAATGTCATTTTGTCATTAAAATCATTTATTCAAAATAAGAAAATCATACGAATAATTATTAAAAAATAAATAACAAGAGAATTATGTAAATAAATTTGTTCACAAAACTTAAATTTTAATAAAGAAAACAACTTAAGAAGTATAAAATTATTTTATTTTTAAAAAATTGCACTGAAAGTTTTTAAACTAGAAACTAATTATGAATAATAAGCCCATTCATAATTGTGCTCTTTTAAACTTTTTCTGAATCATGAATAAATCCCTATTAATTATTGTTTAAAACCGCAGAATTATTCTTATATCTTTAATACAATTTAATGATTGATAACAAAATAGTAGTGTTTTTACATAGACGATCTATGTTTGTATGAAATTTTATAATCTACACAAATATATAAAAATAAACTTTAATAAATAACAAAAATTTTGGGATAAAATTCATTCAAAATATTTCAAAAAATTTTTCCATCATATTTTTCCAATAATAATAAAAATATTATTCAAGGTCAATCTCATAATCTTAAATACAAAGCACATTCACATTTCACTTCATCATCACTAAAAAGTAGCAATAGACATGACAACTCAGCACGTTTTCCTCTCACTCGTAGAATCCTCATAATCTCATCATCAACTCACGCACTTCACGTATTTTCGGACTCATACGCACGCAAACACGCATTTGTTGCGATGTGAATGGAAACCTTTTTTTCTTTGCTTAGATGAAGAAGAAAAAAAAATAGGAAAAAAGTTTAGTTACTGAATGGAACACTTTAGGCTTGAGCTAATCTAATTATGATATAGATAGAAAAAAGTGAAGAGTGGAAAAAAATTGCTTTTTAAGATAATTTTTTTATATCAATGAAGAGAAATTTACAAACAAATTTTCATTAAAAATATTTTTATTTTTATTTAGCAATACAAAGGTCCAAGCCTGAAAGCTCTTTCGTTCCGTAAAATCAAAAAAACAAACTTGGTGTAAAGAGTTCTCAGACCTGGATGTTATTAAGAAAAAAATTACACTCGCACTACAAAACTCTGCTTTTTTTATTTTATTTTTAAAATTATTACAAAACATTTTAAAGTCTCGTTTGAACAAATCTTCTTCTTTTAATTAAAAATTCTTTTTTAAATTTTCTATAAAGGGCAAAAATTACAAGAAATATATAACCATTTACTATAAACATGACAAAATAAAGAATTGAATGAAAAATTGCTTTAATAATCATTGCAAGTCCGATTAAAATTATCGAAGCTAAAATATTGATTCCATGGAAAACTAAAGCTGGTAGCATTCTTTTTGAATTACGCTGGTAAAATATAGTAAAAAAATATGATTAGTATTTAGAAAAACTTCTGAAATTTTTAAATTTTTTAAAAAGAATTTTAAAAACTTAGGACAGAGCTGGAAACATATCAAATGACTTTCACAGGCAAAATTTCAGGAGATAGATTGTCTTTCAACTCTATCTTAAAATATTTTTCTTATTAAATTTCTATAATTTCAAATACTCACAGTTTTTGTTCCAAGAATCAAAGTAAGATCAATGAGAAGAAGAAGTAAAAATAAAAGTTCGATAGCAATGAAAAATCCGTAAATGACTAAAAAAATTATAAAATTATAAAATAGAACGAAATAGAATTTGAGATTTTTATCAAACCAAAACAATTATGTGCAATTTCACATTTATTTATTTCAGGAATTCCAATTAAGACTGTCGAAATTATTGACAAAAGGCTCACAATTATGCCAAACCTAAAATTAAATTTAAAATAAAAAATAGTAAAGAAATTCATTGAAAAAAGTTTTTAGAGTCATTTATGAATTTAAATTGCAATGAGGAATTTTTTGCAGATCTTTGGAAAAAATTAAGCAAAAACCTACATTTTTGCCTATCTCTATATGCGAAATTTAGAAATTTATTTCAAATTATTTTAAAAAAATCAAAAAAGTTTATAAAAGTTCACGCTTGTTAGTTTTAGATTCATTGGAAAAATTTAGAAATTTTTATTATTGTCAACTAAAAGGAATATTAATTTTTTGCTATCCTACCATCCAACAAAATAAGCTCCAGTTTCTAAATCAAAACAGCACAAAAATTTACTAACTAAAACCATTGTGATCTCAAAGAAATCAAATTCAATACTAAAAAATTTTCTCATCGATTATTTTCGCATGAAAATAAATTTTACGATTTTCATTTTTTTGTTACAAAAATAGAAAAATGGTGAAGAAATTTTTTTTTTGATAGTTTGAATTTTTATTGTTTAGATTTTGAACTTTGAAACTTTTGTTTATTTATTTAATTGATTTGATGATAGAAAATAAAATTAATCATGAAAAAAAATTTAAATTTCATCAAATTTAATTCTAGAAAAATTTCTATAATTTTTTTATCACACCATCATCAAATAAGGTACTTCGAGCTAAATTGCATGCCCATTGAATAATAAAATCATCAGACCGTTAAAACGACCTTTCATATAGCCATCAACAACTGCTGCCACTGCGTCATAATCATATGTGCCAAATGCATTGAAAATTACACACTAAACAGCTGAGCCATTTGCGTATACAATCAATTTTACTCCATCTACCACATGTTGCTTCACATTTTGCCGATTTTTTTATAGAAACAACATCGATGAGGGGAAAAATTTCAATTTCTCATTTCAATGAACATCAATCGTGTGTACTCACGTTGATAATGTTTAAAAGAAGTAAACAATGATGGAGTTTTATTGATTATGTAAACTGTAATTATTTTTGTTTAGTTTAGATAATTATTAGGTCAATTTTATTTGTTTTTAATGAAGGTACAAATAATTGAATTGAAGTTTTTCTTCTAACGCAGAAATATTGACAATATTTTCTTTAATATTTCTCCTGATATATACAAAAATTGTCTATCTGATAATGTGCAAATATTTTCATACAAATATCAAACATTCCGTATTTTCTAGATTTTTTCCTAGTAGACAGACAAAAATATTAGATGGATATTTTTAAACTTTCTATTTAATTTGAAAATACATTTTTTGTTATTTTGAATGGTATTTAATGATATCTAATAAGATTGTGACAATTTTTTAAATTTTGAAGAATTTTTTTGTGAAAATGCAAACTTTATTCAAAAAGAAATATTTTTTCCATCAAAAATAGATCCAGAAATTTTTCTAATATTCACAAGTTGTGTTGTTATTCGTAGGTGCCTACGTCTACGAATTTGCCTTCGAAGGCAATTGCCTACGCGAAGGCACTGCCTACGTAGGCGAAATTTTTTGCCTTGCCTTCGCCTACGACTTTTGCCTACGAAGGCATAAAACTACGCGAAGTTGCCTACGGTCTACGAAAATTTCGCACTTTCGCCTACGACTTCGCGTAGTTTTTTGCCTTCGTAGGCAAAAGTCGTAGGCGAAGGCAAAACATTTCGCCTCTGTAGGCAGTGCCTTCGCGTAGGCAATTGCCTTCGAAGACGAAGTTGTAGGTAAACTACAAAGGCACGTAGGTCGTAGGCACCTTCGTAACAATACTGTTCACAACACGAAAAAATCCAATCTGAAGTAAATTTATTAACTAGTGAAATAATCTTGTGATTTACAACCAAATCCTGTTAATAGATTTTTTTTAGCAAATTTTTCAAAATTACAAAAACAATTACGGTGTAACCAAAATATCTATTTTTAAAAATATTTTAGACTACATTAAATTCACAATACTTTTAGCATTTGCAAACCGAAAATTACAAAGGCAGAAATGAACATAAATCAAATGTTAGTGAATGATTTTGCATAATTTTGGTGGAAAAAATTTAATAACTTGAATAATGAAACTTGCACAGGGGGAATTTCACTCGGAAGTAAATTTACTTCCGGAAGTAAATGGAAGTAAATTTTTATTTTTTACTTCCGAAAGTAAATTTACTTCCATTTACTTCCGGAAGTAAATTTTTACTTCCATTTACTTCCAGCCGGAAGTAAATTTACTTCCAGGTAAAAAATTGTAAACATTACATCAAAAAAAATTTAAAAACTATTTCAAGTATTCTTAAACCATTTTTTAGTGCATTTTCCATCATATTTAGACAAAAGGCGCTATTGTGCAAACTTTGTCCGTCTGTCTGTCTGTCCGTCTGTCTGTCTCCGTAACTAGTCTTTCCAAAACGGTTTTTTACCAAACTTTTTACACCAATCTGTTGGTTCTGACTATAAGACCGGTGTAACGGAAGCTTTCCGCGAGATTCGTTCTCCATGCCGAACTATGGCATGCATATGGTGGACGTCCTCACATGAATCAAAAAAACTTTTTTTCACCAAAAAGTCTTAAAATGTCATAAAACGTCGAGAAAAACATGTCAGAAGTGATTTTTGGACATTTGGACCCAAGTATGTTTTTGGCTGTACAGACTTCAAAAGGCCGAAAAAAATTTTTTTTGAAACTTTCATTGAATTTTGAACAAAAACTAATCTGTTGCGGGAAAATGCGCTTTTAACACGTCACTGACGGTTAATATTACTGATTTTTTTTATCATACGAAAAGTAAAATGAAGAAATTAAAGATTTTTTTAATCTTTTGTGATTTTCAATATTATGGTATAAAGAAGAAATCAGTAAATTTTTTCATCTCTATCGATAAATTTTGATTAATTGAAAAATATTCTAATATCAATAATTTGTAGATGTTTTGCTATTAAGTATAACTATTGGTCGATTTTTAGATTTGATTGATCTAATTAAGCTAAAGTGCTGAAACTTTTTGCATTTATTGCAAATATATATATATATATAAATTGTTAAAAATATATTAATCCTACTTAAATATATTAATTTTTTGACATGTTTTCTCGACGTTTTCATGACATTTTAAGACTTTTTAGTGAAAAAAATTTTTTTTGGTCCATGTGATGGACATGCATGTGGTTGACCACCTTTGGGTCAACACTTACCCCAAAAAACTCTTTTGATGGCTTACCTACACGTCAAGATCTTTCTAACAAGCTATCAACCACCTCTCCATGACTTACCCTTACCGAGTTATGACTTGCACAGCCAGCCAGCGCCAGCCAGCCATCGTGAGCATAATAGCGTACTTTTTTGAAAAAATGCGCTAAAAATATTAATAATATATTTCTCTTTAAATTTCAGAGACATTCTATTGACAGAAAACTAAAAATGTGCTAATTACTTTCCATAATGATTGAATTTTTTTAATCAATCTCAATGGTATCTGATGGTCAGCTATTGAAGTGTATTTTACTTTTGGGCAATTTCAGAAATGAAACTCGAAAAAAAATATGTTTTGTAATTCTTTTTCTGCTTACTTTTGTTCAAAATTTGAATTTCATTTTATTTCTCATATTAATCTCAATGTTTTTTTTATGATCACTTGTTTTAAATATAAATTGTGTTTTGCATATAAAGGACATAGAGTAAAAAGCTAGATTGGAGAAAAAATTGAATTTCAAGATTTAAAAACAAACTTTTCTCTACAAACGCTTTTTATTCTTACAAATTTCAATTTTTTTGCGTAATTGACGCTATTATCTTCTATTAATCATTGTTTGATACAGTAAAAATGGTATATAAGATGAAACATAAAAAAAAATTTCAATTGCTTTAAAACTATTCTTCTAAGAGATTCAATGAAAAATAAAGCCAAAATTTGCAAAAATCTGTCAGAAAAAATATTTTTGTGCTTAATTAATGCTTGTCAAATATCAAATTTGGGTCAAATAAAAGAATTTTATGTTCTAAAAATAGTTAATGCTAAAAGTTCATAGTTAAGACATAAATTAGGCCTATTTTGAAAGAGTTCAAACGAATATTTAAAGAGAAAAATGAATAAGGAGAGATTTTTTGTAGAGTTTCTTCATTTCTGAAATCGCCCTATAGCTTTAGTTTGGCAGATACAAATTTTTAAAAAAATATTTTGTAATAAAATTTTTTTCATAGTCGGAAGTAAATTTTACTTCCATTTACTTCCGGAAGTAAATTTTACTTCCTTTTACTTCCGACCGGAAGTAAATTTACTTCCGATTTACTTCCGGAAGTAAATGGAAGTAAAATTTACTTCCGAGTGAAATTCCCCCTGAACTTGCATTTTGTAATTGTAAAATTATTTTAATAATTCATTTAATATATGGCTATTATAATTTACCAATATTTTATTATTTAAACAGAGAAAGAAAATTTTTGTTAATTTTGATAATGAGAAATTTTCAAAAGATTTCGAATTTAATTAAAATATTTTAAATTTTAAACAATATTTCCTTTTTTAATTTAAAAATTTTCAATAAGAATGCTGAATTCTGTAGAAAAAATGATAATAAAATTTTAAAAATTCATTATAAAAGCAATCTAAAGTTTTTTTTTCTCAAGTTCATCAAAAATTGATTTATAATCTTCAGTGCCAACAGATAATTTTTTTTGTGATAGTTTTTTATTCTCGTCATGATCCAATGCAATAATCTCGCTCGTCTCTTCCTTCCTTCTACTCGATATTTAATTTTTATACAATATAGTTCGTGATGCAGCTCTATGAAAACGGCACACGAAAGTTCAATTGCAGTAAATCTTGTAAATATTGGTATTTACTTTATATATCTGCAGCAATATTATCTTGGAGCAAATCGAGTGAATGAGCTAAAATAAATAACTATTTGATATTGAAGAGAAGAAAGAAAAAAAATGAAGATACATCATGAATTTTAAATTAATTTTTATTGCAACATCACAATATTGATGATACTGATGCTGAGGTTGTATTTTTTTTGCAAGCTTTTAAAAACAAAAAATTAAACAAGATTTAGAAATTGTGTAAATTGTTCGTTTTCATCACAGCCAAAAATAATTTTATATTTTAGTCGAGACTAAGAAACTTTTAATAAATGTAATCGATTGGCTTTTCTTTGAACGTTTTTGAATTTTGGTTTTTATATTATAAAGAATTCTTTTTTTTTTAACCTTGGCATCAATAAATGACTGTATTTGAAAACAATTTTTTAGAGTGTTCACTGTACAGCAGTTAAAAAAAAGTTAAGATTATTTTTCTTTATTACGATTAAATGAAAATATAATCAAATTGAATGGGCAAGCAGAAAAAATTAAAAAATAAATAAAATCTAATTAGGGTAAAAGATCTAATTTTGGCCCACTTTTTGTTTACATTCTTAAAATAATAATTTTAATCTCTTCTAATGTAATAAAAGTAATGATTGAGTACTTATTAAATTCGTTATTTAACACTGATTACACTATACATGTTTAGTTTCAGCATCACTTTTTAGTTTTTGCGAATTAAATGAAAATGTTAAACACTTGAATAATCAAAGTTTTTGTTGATTTTCCGTCACTTTTTTTGTTTCAATATTTTGTTAATTATTCATGAAAATAATCACTTAATCACTCATATTTGATACTTCACAACCACTAAACCGTTTCACAGACATTTAAATGATCGATCACATCGAGCAAAAAATATTTAATAAAGTCAGAAATACGATTTTAAATTCCGATTTAATTTTGGGCCACTAAATTTTTATATGAAAATTTTGTAAATATGAAAATATTCGAAATTGATAAAACCTTAAATAAACCAATTGCTGCTTATTTAAGTGTTTAAAACAATATATAATGCAAAGAAAAAGGTTTATTAAGTGTTAAATCATTAAAAGTAAGTGTTGAAATGAATTATTTTAAAAATCTGAAAAGTGGCCCAAAATTAAATTGGGTTTCGTTATTGTTAATAACTCAATAAATAAAGACTTCTAACTCTCAAATATGTCTTTAAATATTAAGGAAAAGCTTTACTTTATATACGAATCCTAATTATTGTGTTAATTTATGTATTTAAAGAGATTTCAGACATTTTCCGTTGAAACCTTACAAAAGTGGCCCAAAATTAAATCTTTCACCCTACTAATTGAAATTAATTCAATTTTAAAAAAAAAATATAAATTTTTCAACCTCAAGATCGAAACAACAATAAAATTTAAAACTCGTTAACAAAAAATTATAAAATTAAAACAAACTTTTAATTTAGAAATATAAAAATTTAAAATATAACATACACACCAAAAGTTTTACTATGTATTTTACCCGCCACATGGGTTTTATTTAAAAAATTTAGTGCATTTGTCAGAATTTGTACCATAGTTTTATTTTTTGCAGAATTAATTGCATTAGCCACTTTTCAAATCTGATCTAAATTTGAATTTTTATAGAACCTTGAATTATTTTCATTAACGAACCAATTGATAAAACTTTTCTCGAACATTCGTTGATTTAAATTAAGTAAAATAATCTTTCAATCAATTCCCTTAATTATCATATTAAAAGTCAATTATAATTAAGTGAAACATACAAAAACCATAACTCATCAACATCAAAAAACTTACCATAATTAACACTATGATTCCAAAAAAAAACCCTTAAAACACTTTCTATCTCATTTATTCACTTTCCTATCGTCTTTAATTAGAATTATCATATTACGAATATTAATTTTGATTTTAATTGAAATTGAATAAAAATTAAACAAATTATCATAATTGAATCAAATTAAATCAATTTCCTATAATTTTTGTAGCTAAAATTTATTAATTTCAATAAATTGAATTTTAAGTGAAATTTTATGCAATCAATTTATTTTTAAGTTTTTGGTTCAATTACATTCAGATTTTTGATATAAAAAAATAAAAAAATTTATATGAAAATTGTGTAATTGTTAAATTTTTGATAATTTACTTGTCACTTTTGTAATATTTTTAAAATTTATTTGTGAACAATCAATTGATTTTATGTAAATATTTTTTTTTTATATTCTGTTCAAATTTGAATTTTTCAATAAAAATCTGGAAATCTCCAGTAAAACTTTCAACATAAATCTTAATTTATTATAAAAGTCAAAAATTATAATTTAAAATTAATCCCAAAATAACTTTAAACTTTTCCCAAAAAACATGAAAGTTTTAAGTTTTAATTAAAAATGTCACAAAAGAGTTTTTTTTGTTTTATATCAAAAATAAAAATAGATTAAAACAACTTATGTCATATCTCAGTTTCAGATCGTCACCCTCACTGCCATGCATGGCAAGTCTTAATAGGCTTTTTTCCTTCTCTCTTACTCTCACATACTCATGCCATATCGTATCAATGTTTTTTCATCATCGTCATGTAATCTCTCATGTAAATTTTGCCTCATTTAGAATGGAGGCATTAGCAGCAAGCAAGCAACGAGCGTGACTGTGAAATCTTGTAAAATGTAAATTTAATGCGGTTGTTTACAATTTTTTTCTTCTTTTACTCTTCCCGTTGCAAACTTTATACGTATATATAAACATAAATGGGTGTGAGTTTTTTACTAAGAAATCGTGGTAATTTAAAGAAGACACATACGGCTGTCATGATAGGCATGTTTGCTTGCTAAACATATTCATTTGAATGGAAGAGTGTTTGAAAAAAAAATTCGAGATAAGGAGAAAAATGTATGAAAATAGAAAAGAAAAATTGATGATATTTGACTTGAATTTTGAAATGATATGGAAAAATATTTATTAAGAAATATATTAGGGGTTGTGGTATTATTTCAATAGGCAAGATTGAATTTTCTTTACCCTTTACTCCTTTTTGAAAATTTTTTAAATAAAATCAATCTTTTTAATGAACAAAAACTTTAAAAAGCATAAAAATTTTCATATCATAACTATAAAATGATTGCACTTGACATACTCAAAAATTCATTACTAACACATTTATCACTTTCCATCTTATACAATAATAAAAAGAAAGCAACCAAAGTTATAAAGCTATGATATGAACATAAAAGTACATCATTCAACATAAGTGAAAATAACGATGACGATAAAGTAAAAAAAGAGAAAATTTGATAAAGTGCTTGAGTATATTTTTCTTTCATTTTTATTGGCAATAATTTTTACTCTTTAGTGCTGTTTACTGGGTGCATAACACATGTTGTCAAATTAATAAGAAAACTTTAAGTTTTTTTTCTTCTTTGTTTAGTCTGAGAATTTCTTTTTCATTGACTAACAAATAAATCTTATCAGTATCATGAATGAATTGAGCTGTAGCTGAAACCTCAGTAGAAAAAAGGAAAGGACGAAATCCATAGAAAAAAAGAAATGTGATCCGGATATTGGCAACGGAAATGAAGTAAATTGAAAAGATGAATGAAGATTGTAATGCAAAAAGCAAAATTTTTTATAGATTTTTCTATTGTATATTTTTTTACTTTTTCTTGATTTGAATATGAAGAAAATTCATGAAATTTTCTACCTTAGTAAAATTAGATATGAGATTTTTAGTAAAAATTTTTTGACAGATCTTGTAAAATAAAAAATTATTCCAGTATAAATTTTTAAAACATTTTCGCAAAAAGTATTTTTAAAAGTCTCCAAAAAAATTATTTAATCTTTTTAAATTAAAAGAAAGCAGAGATTAAATCATAAAATAATTTTTAATCTGCAGGCATAAATTATGTCAATAACTTTTTTGAACATGTTTGAATTGTTAAAGAAGATTGAAACATCAACAAAAATATTCTTTTGAAAAACTAAATATTAAATATTTAAAACTGAAATCATCAGTTTTATTGAGTTTTATTCAAAATGAAATAAGGTTTTTTACTAAGAATAATTAATTTCATTTACCAAGGCTTAAAATAATAAAGATTATATTAAATCCATGGATTTCTTATTATTAGGATTAAAATTTCAAGAATTAAATTTAATAAACGGGGAATAAAAGAAGTTATAAAATATAAATCATAAGGATTAAATTTGATCGAAACTTAAACTTCATAAAACCTGTGGTAACTTCATAAAGTTATAATTTTTCTCATCAATAAAAATGAAATCAAAGAAACCTCAAAAAACTTACCCTTTTTCCTTATGTACCAGCTGTTCTTTTTAATTTGATTTTTTTTTCAACATTTCTTTTCAATAATTTATCAATCTGACAATCAATCAATCGGAAATGTAAATGAAAGGGCCAATTGAACAAAACATTGTGGTGGTGTCCTTTTTTCCAACCAAATCAGTGACAAAATCCTTTTTTGATTAGTAGAAAAAAGAAAATTGAAATTTCGTGAGTCTTTGATTAATCGAAGCTTTGACTTGTTTTAATCTTTATAAATTGTGTTTTAAACCCTTTTTCGGTGGAAGAAAATTTAATTAAATAAATTGTAAGAAAATAAATTAAAAAATGTTTTAAGAAATTTTTAAGATAAACAAAAAATTTCCAACTATTAAAAACCATTCTAATTTCATGCTAGAATTTTCTTCTTCTCACGTTCTTTTTAGCTTAAAGAAAAAGTTTTTTTTACCTTAACTGAACTTTACTTTATTTCTAACTTTCTCTTTTCCATACCACGGCATAAGTCTGACAAGTCTTAATTGGATCTTTCAAAAAAAAACTTTGTTCTTAGTCGTTTGTTTGTTTGCTTGCTTACCTCTCATGCTGTTCATGAGGCTTATAAATAAGTTTTTTCTTTGTAACAACACAAAAAGGAAGAAAAGTTGAAGTTATTTGTTGTTTTTGTGTCTGTGCTTTTGTCAGTGGCTTAATGTCTTTTATTATTTATTCTTTATTATGATGATAATTAAAATGAAAAGTTAAAATTTTTAATTATTTTTCTTAACTTGATGATTTAAAAATTGGCAACTTTGGGAATTTTTTCAAGGGTGGATACTGTACGATTTTGTGCAAAATTTTTTTATTTTTTGTCTTTTTTTCAAAATGTTTAGCACTGTAAATTTCTCTAAATCTTTTCACATGTTTTATTAAATTTTCAAGTTCTTTTATTTTTCAAAAAATCACATTAAGTATATTTGTCTACTTACTTTTGCCATCACTTCCAAATAAACTAAACAAAAAGTAAAAATATTCAAAAATTCTCCACTCAATTTCCAGCAAATTCAATGTTAAATGTTCATTAATCATCTTTACTGTCTCTGTATTTTTGCTCTTTTCCTTTTTTATTTTGATGACAGAAAAGCAAAAAAGAAAAAGAAATTGATAAAAAAGTTCCTCTAAATGGAAATAAGCATTTTATGAGATAGAATTTATTTCCATTTGCTAAATGAAAATATGACATCAATTACATGATGAATGAACCTTGAAATTGCAAAGATATAAAAAACGTTTTTACGTCTTTTTTAAGATAAAATTTCTGAAAAAAATAAAAAAAATTGGGTATTTTTGAAAATTTAATATAGTTTTAATCATTTTAATTTAAGGTTTAAATTTTGAATTCTCAGAACTTAACTCTGTTTTACCTTTCTGTATAATCAAAAATTTAAATCATATCCTATATGACAAAGTCCTAAAATTCTTTCAATTTTTTCTTCTGCTTTGTTAAAAACTTTTAAAAAAATGCAGTAAAAGAGTTTCAAAAAGTTTTCACTCACGTCTGGCACTGATTAAAATCTAAAACTTTTTTCTCGTATGTGAGCCAAATAATGATGATAAAATGTTCTTTATTTGATAAATTTCTTTTCTGATTTCATTGAAATAAAGAAAATTGAGAACAATATTATGAAATTTTTGATTTGCTTGCATATCCAAAAAAATTTCAAAAATCGAAAAATTTTCTATAAAAAACGAATGTAAGTAGATACGTAAACAAATTACTTGTATCCAGTGAAAATTTATCGGCAAATTTTCTTTAATTCAGTGCTGTTTTTGTTTATCGTTCTTAAAAAAGAATTTGATGTACAAAAACGAGACAAATTCAAATAAATTTGGCAATAATTTCATTAAAAAATCTGGAAATTATTTTATTTTATTCACATAAAACAAACCAGAATTTCAGTAAATTTTAAGTTTTAAAAGTCTTATATTTGACTTAATATAAAGATTTCTTTTTATTTTTGTTTATCAAAGTTTTTTCATTGACCTTCATTAACAAATTCTTATTTTTACTTTCACTTAACATACAAAGTTCACAGACCCTCTTAAGAAAACAATTTCACCTTTTGTTTCTTTTTTTTATTCTTTTTCTTTCCTTCATCATCATCAACATCCTTAAGCACACACATCACATTTATTTTTTTCTTCTTTTCTCTCACTCGATTATTTTATAGCGCGCTCCTTTATCGTTGTCATTATCAATTCAATCATCACATACATTCACATCATTCACTTTCACATCATGTCTCAGCGCGTTTCTTGCTATTCGCTTCATTTAGTCATTATCTCTCATTTTACGGTACATGCTTTATTATTTTAAATGATTGTTTACAGTATGTGAGATGAAAGAAAGGAATTAAAATTATAACGAGTTAAATTTTTGTAAGTTAATTTTTTAATGGTTTATATATTAAGAGGTAATAGAAATTTTAGCGCATTTTTGGAACAACAATGCAGCTTATAAATTCTGAGATCTCAAAAACTACAACAGTTAGAGACTTCGGTTTTTTGTGTTAAAAAGTTACTGGCGGCAAAAGGTTTATAAAGCTCTCATTAATCACACAATTTAGAAAATTGCAAAATTAAATTTTCATATTGAAAATTTGTAAAACATAATTTTTTGTCGCGCAACATTTTGTCACGCACCAAATGTTGAAACGATTGTCGCGCAACACATGTAGTTTGAATTCTACTCGATCGTTATTATCGAATCAATCAACATAAATATTTTACAAAGAAATCGGAAAGTCAAAACGATTAAGAATCCGCTCGTAATAGTTACATAACTCGAGTTTACATGAATTATATTTCCATACAAAAAATTAAAACAAAAAAAAGAATTTCTGCTAAATGATTGATATTTACACAATTTAAATTTATTATCATTTGGAACAAAAATGTTTTACAAAAATATAAATTTGACTCGCAATGATGCTATATACTTAACGGACTAATTTCTCATACAATGAAAAATTAACTCGATCCATATATATTTAAATTGCGGAGGCTATTTTTATTAAAATCAAATCTGATAATTCTGTAGTTTTTAACAAACACTGATCTAGGCACCAAAAAGAGCTTAAGTACACCGATCTGCAACACGGGTACTTGGTCACTGGTTTTTTTATTTTATTAAAGTGAGTTAAATAGAAATTTATATTATATTTGAAAGTCAAGTTGTTTTTGTGATTTTTTTGGTCACAATTTATAAAATTCATAACATGGACTTAAAAAGTTAATTTTTTTGATTTGAAACCTTATTCAAAATTATTTAGTAAAAAATTAAAATTAAAAAAGTTTTCATCAATTTTTAGATTGTAAACTTTCAAAATTTTATCGGCAAACAATCAACAAGTAATTTTTCAACAATTTTTCTTTACAAACTAAACACACTAAAAAATCTCACAAGAAAGAAGAAAAAAAACAATTTTTCAACTTTTCAACTCCAAACTCTTGAAAATTTGCTTTTTTTAATATTTACGAATGCATTAAAAAATCCAACAGCAGCATAAGAAGCACAAAAGTCGTTACGACAAACATCGATAAATTTTCAAATCCTTGTGCACAATCATTTCTGTTTGGAATGTTCAAGTACATAAAGAAAACAAACAGCAAATAAGCATCACACTCATGCAATTCATTTTTATGCATAAAAGAGAGCAAGCATTATGTTGTGCATGCATGCATGATAAATTTATTTTGTAAGGAAGTAGATCATTATAATTCATTCGCATTGTGGAAAATATTTCAGGGTTTATGAAAGAAAATTCGAGAAAGAATCTTAGGATTTTTTATTCTTTAAACTCTGTATAAGGAGAGAGATTTACAAATCAGAAAATGAATCATTTGCTGTGAATGCCTTTTCATGCATTTTACTTGTAAGTGGTTGAAATTTATGTGAATTTTCTACTTGGTGATTGTTGTTTTTATTCTTAATATTCTAGTGTTTTTAAGAAAGGGAAAAAGTGTTGAAATTTATTAAAAGATTTTTTTGGATGATTTATGAATTATATTAATTTGTATAAAATTTTAAACTTCGGTTTATCAAATTATATTTTTAAGGATTGACTATGGATTCATGATCAAATTTCTTTGATTGTCTGCTGATTTTTCAGATCTTTCCCAGAGAAATGTCAGTTGGCTTATCAAAATCACCATACTTCAATAATATATATACGATAAAGAAGCTTTGTATTTAAAAATAGTTCAGAAATAATAAAACGAAGCTCGAGTAACTCTTGAATATAACCTACGTTTAAATTAATCTAAATCATAATTAAAACTTCATCCATTGAAAACTTGTTCTTACTAAAAACTTTTACATTTGAAGTTTGTGTTTTTCCTGAATTTTCATTATAAAACTGACCTTTTTTACTGTTGCAAATATATTTATTGATTCTTCATGCACTAATTGATATCATAA
>CM031382.1:1070812-1112705 GCA_018290095.1 Polypedilum vanderplanki | reverse complement strand
GTCTCTTTAAAGGCAAAAGAGAAAGGCAGATATTTCCTTTCATTATATACTGACTATAAAGGCTGAAGGGAGGTAAAAAGTAGGCATAAGGAAGCGTTTTTTTAAAGGCATTATCTAAAAAAAAAAGGAAGATTAACAATCAAATTTAAAGGCATTTAAAATTCTGGTTCGTTTACTTTTCGCCATTTTAGTTTTATTGTCAATTTTGAGGTATCATAAGTCAATAAACGAACTAGATAAAGCTCTGTGGTTTGTTGCGATAGATTACAAAAATAAGACTTCAGTTAATAATAAAAACAGTATGTTGCCAGCCGATTATGACATTTTTTGTTTTGCCGATTTCTCAGCACAGAAAATAGCTAGAGTCAAACGGTTTGCTGCATTTTATAGCTTATTATATTGTTGATTTACCAAGTTAAATTGCCCGACTCATATTCTTTTAATTATTTACAAAATTTTATTTTTCTATATATGGAGTTTTTTTAAAACTAAAATTTTGAAATAAATGTTCGTAGTTTTTTTTACTAAAATTTATTATTTTATTTAATGATAGTATGATACTGATCATCTTTAACAAGTATTAAAGAATATAAAGTACATTTTAAGTCATTATTAGAAATCAACTTTTTTGAATTATTGCAACTTAATGAATCATAGTTCATTGAGAATTTATGATAGAGATGAAAATTTTAGATGGAAATGTCCACCATGTTGAAATTCACTATTATATCTCTGTTGATTCTAGATTGATCTAAAAACTTTTAACATGAAAATATTGCGCTTATCAAAAAAATTTAGTGCCAAGTTGATTACATAAGCCGTTTTAGAAATCAGTCATAAAATAACTTTTTTAAAACGTGCCTTTACTTAGAGCATTGGAGCTAAAATTATGGAAAAACGAAAAACACTAAAAATTTGGTCGAATACTGATGTCAAAAGATATTTAATTTGAATGATTGATTTCAAAAATAAATATTTTGTGAAAAAATACTTGATTAAAATTTTTAATGTCTGAAATAACTCAAGAACTTCATTATATTTTTGACTTTCATAATATAAAAAAATATAAATGTTTTCCTGTGATTTTAAGAAGTTCATAATTCATTGATACTTTACAGTAATGTTAATGTGAATTTTGATTTTAATTGACAAATTTTTTTGCTAATTTTTTGACTTTATTATTTATTTTTGTCCAAATAGTTTGCAAAATTTTTGGTCTTTTAATATGCAAAAATTTTTTGATCAATTTTTTGCAAATTTACTTGCCAATAAATTGGGAAAATTTGGCAGAATTATTTGCCAATTTTCTACCAAGGATTTTGCCGTTTTTATGGCAAAATTTTCGGCAAAAATTTGCCAATATGTTGGCCTGCTTATTTGCAAATTTTTGTTATCAAAAATATTGGCAAATTTTTCGGCAAAATTTTTGGCCAATTTTGGCATTATTATTGGCCAAGAAAAAATATTGCAAATTTATTTGCTGAAAATTGCCAATTAATTGGGATTTTTTTGCAAAATTTGGCTACAAAATCTGCCAAATTTTCGGCCAAAAATTGTGGGATCGGTGACCTTACGCCGAAAAATTTAGAAATTTTTATTATTGTCAACTAAAAGGAATATTAATTTTTTGCTATTCCTACCATCCAACAAAATAAGCTCCAGTTTCTAAATCAAAACAGCACAAAAAATTTACTAACTAAAACCATTGTGATCTCAAAGAAATCAAATTCAATACTAAAAAATTTTCTCATCGATTATTTTCGCATGAAAATAAATTTTACGATTTTCATTTTTTTGTTACAAAAATAGAAAATGGTGAAGAAATTTTTTTTGATAGTTTGAATTTTTATTGTTTAGATTTTGAACTTTGAAAACTTTGTTTATTTATTTAATTGATTTGATGATAGAAAATAAAATTAATCATGAAAAAAAAATTTAAATTTCATCAAATTTAATTCTAGAAAAATTTCTATAATTTTTTTATCACACCATCATCAAATAAGGTACTTCGAGCTAAATTGCATGCCCATTGAATAATAAAATCATCAGACCGTTAAAACGACCTTTCATATAGCCATCAACAACTGCTGCCACTGCGTCATAATCATATGTGCCAAATGCATTGAAAATTACACACTAAACAGCTGAGCCATTTGCGTATACAATCAATTTTACTCCATCTACCACATGTTGCTTCACATTTTGCCGATTTTTTATAGAAACAACATCGATGAGGGGAAAAATTTCAATTTCTCATTTCAATGAACATCAATCGTGTGTACTCACGTTGATAATGTTTAAAAGAAGTAAACAATGATGGAGTTTTATTGATTATGTAAACTGTAATTATTTTTGTTTAGTTTATAATTATTAGGTCAATTTTATTTGCTTTTAATGAAGGTACAAATAATTGAATTGAAGTTTTTCTTCTAACGCAGAAATATTGAACGTATTTTCTTTAATATTTCTCCTGATATATACAAAAATTGTCTATCTGATAATCTGCAAATATTTTCATACAACTGAACTGACTGGCTGGCTGGCTGGCTGGCTGGCTGGGTCAGTCATAAGAAGTGGTTGATAGCTTGTTAGAAAGGTCTCGACGTGTAGGTAAGCTATCAAAAGAGTTTTTTGGTAAGTGTTGACCCAAAGGTGGTCTACCACATGCATGTCCATCCACATGGACCTAAAAAATTTTTTTCACTAAAAAGTATTAAAATGTCATGAAACGTCTAGAAAACATGTCAGAAAATAGGACTAAAAACATGAGAAATTTTGTTACCAAACATACTGATCTGTTAGGCAAAAATACGCTCTAATCGTCCGAACATCCGCGTCGAGATTGATATATTTTTAGCGCATTTTTGGAACAACAATGCAGCTTATACATTCACTTTGGCTGGCTGGCTGGCTGGCTGTTCGGCTCCCGGGTGTCCCTCTGAGATCTCGAAAACTATAATAGCTAGCGACTTACGGTTTTTTGTGTTAGATTTGTGCTAAAAAGTTAGTGCGGCGACGCTTATTTATATTTCTGTCACTAGTAATATAACTTGGGAAATTATGAATTAATTTTCCATTTTGAAAATTTGTAAACAAAATTTTCTTCGCGAATTTGACTGCGATCAAAAATTTTTTTCAGCTGCGCGTAGCCAACTTCGCGAATTTTTGAATTTGATCGTTATTTTCAAATCACCGAAATTTATAAAGACGATTTCGAGAATTTTAATAGATCAAGATTATTAGCAGCAATTATATTACTCGAGTTTTTATAAAATATATTTCTATGTGAAAATGTAAACAAAACAAAAAATAGCTGTTAAATTCCTAATTGACTGCTATTTCCTACAACTTAATTTCAATTATTTCATTCGAAACAGTATTACAAATGAAATTTTCAATACATTGGAATTTACTTTAACCAGTATATCTTATCACATGAATCTGTTTTACAAACGCATCTAATATTTCTGTAATTGTTGTAAACTCTGATCTAGGCACCAAAAATGCGCTTAAGTACACCGATCTGCAACACGGGTACTTGGTCACTGGTTTCCTAGTAGACAGACAAAAATATTAGACGGATATTTTTAAACTTTCTATTTAATTTGAAAATACATTTTTTGTTATTTTGAATGGTATTTAATAATATCTAATAAGATTGTGACAAATTTTTTAAATTTTGAATAATTTTTTTGTGAAAATGCAAACTTTATTCAAAAAGAAATTTTTTTTTCATCAAAAATAGATCCAGAAATTTTTCTAATATTCACAACACGAAAAAATCCAATCGGAAGTAAATTTATTAACTAGTGAAATAATCTTTGATTTACAACCAAATCCTGTTAATAGATTTTTTTAGCAAATTTTTCAAAATTACAAAAACAATTACGGTGTAACCAAAATATCTATTTTTAAAAATTATTTTAGACTACATTAAATTCACAATACTTTTAGCATTTGCAAACCGAAAATTACAAAGGCAGAAATGAACATAAATCAAATGTTAGTGAATCATTTTGCATAATTTTGGTGGAAAAATTTAATAACTTGAATAATGAAACTTGCATTTTGTAATTGTAAAATTATTTTAATAATTCATTTAATATATGGCTATTATAATTTACCAATATTTTATTATTTAAACAGAGAAAGAAAATTTTTGTTAATTTTGATAATGAGAAATTTTCAAAAGATTTCGAATTTAATTAAAATATTTTAAATTTTAAACAATATTTCCTTTTTTAATTTAAAAATTTTCAATAAGAATGCTGAATTCTGTAGAAAAAATGATAATAAAAATTTAAAAATTCATTATAAAAGCAATCTAAAGTTTTTTTTTCTCAAGTTCATCAAAAATTGATTTGTAATCTTCAGTGCCAACAGATAATTTTTTTGTGATAGTTTTTATTCTCGTCATGATCCAATGCAATAATCTCGCTCGTCTCTTCCTTCCTTCTACTCGATATTTAATTTTTATACAATATAGTTCGTGATGCAGCTCTATGAAAACGGCACACGAAAGTTCAATTGCAGTAAATCTTGTAAATATTGGTATTTACTTTATATATCTGCAGCAATATTATCTTGGAGCAAATCGAGTGAATGAGCTAAAATAAATAACTATTTGATATTGAAGAGAAGAAAGAAAAAAATGAAGATGCATCATGAATTTTAAATTAATTTTTATTGCAACATCACAATATTGATGATACTGATGCTGAGGTTGTATTTTTTTGCAAGCTTTTAAAAACGAAAATTAAACAAGATTTAGAAATTGTGTAAATTGTTCGTTTTCATCACAGCCAAAAATAATTTTATATTTTAGTCGAGACTAAGAAACTTTTAATAAATGTAATCGATTAAGCTTTTCTTTGAACGTTTTTGAATTCTGGTTTTTATATTATAAAGAATTCTTTTTTTTTTAACCTTGGCATCAATGAATGACTGTATTTGAAAACAATTTTTTAGAGTGTTCACTGTACAGCAGTTAAAAAAAAGTTAAGATTATTTTTCTTTATTACGATTAAATGAAAATATAATCAAATTGAATGGGCAAGCAGAAAAAATTAAAAAATAAATAAAATCTAATTAGGGTAAAAGATCTAATTTTGGGCCACTTTTTGTTTACATTCTTAAAATAATAATTTTAATCTCTTCTAATGTAATAAAAGTAATGATTGAGTACTTATTAAATTCGTTATTTAACACTGATTACACTATACATGTTTAGTTTCAGCATCACTTTTTAGTTTTTGCGAATTAAATGAAAATGTTAAACACTTGAATAATCAAAGTTTTTGTTGATTTTCCGTCACTTTTTTGTTTTCAATATTTTGTTAATTATTCATGAAAATAATCACTTAATCACTCATATTTGATACTTCACAACCACTAAACCGTTTCACAGACATTTTAATGATCGATCATCGAGCAAAAAATATTTAATAAAGTCAGAAATACGATTTTAAATTCCGATTTAATTTTGGGCCACTAAATTTTTATATGAAAATTTTGTAAATATGGAAAATATTCGAAATTGATAAAACCTTAAATAAACCAATTGCTGCTTATTTAAGTGTTTAAAACAATATATAATGCAAAGAAAAAGGTTTATTAAGTGTTAAATCATTAAAAGTAAGTGTTGAAATGAATTATTTTAAAAATCTGAAAAGTGGCCCAAAATTAAATTGGGTTTCGTTATTGTTAATAACTCAATAAATAAAGACTTCTAACTCTCAAATATGTCTTTAAATATTAAGGAAAAGCTTTAACTTTATATACGAATCCTAATTATTGTGTTAATTTATGTATTTAAAGAGATTTCAGACATTTTCCGTTGAAACCTTACAAAAGTGGCCCAAAATTAAATCTTTCACCCTACTAATTGAAATTAATTCAATTTTAAAAAAAAATATAAATTTTTCAACCTCAAGATCGAAACAACAATAAAATTTAAAACTCGTTAACAAAAAATTATAAAATTTAAACAAAACTTTTAATTTAGAAATATAAAAATTTAAAATATAACATACACACCAAAAGTTTTACTATGTATTTTACCCGCCACATGGGTTTTATTTAAAAAATTTAGTGCATTTGTCAGAATTTGTACCATAGTTTTATTTTTTGCAGAATTAATTGCATTAGCCACTTTTCAAATCTGATCTAAATTTGAATTTTTATAGAACCTTGAATTATTTTCATTAACGAACCAATTGATAAAACTTTTCTCGAACATTCGTTGATTTAAATTAAGTAAAAATATCTTTCAATCAATTCCCTTAATTATCATATTAAAAGTCAATTATAATTAAGTGAAACATACAAAAACCATAACCTCATCAACATCAAAAAACTTACCATAATTAACACTATGATTCCCAAAAAAACCCTTAAAACACTTTCTATCTCATTTATTCACTTTCCTATCGTCTTTAATTAGAATTATCATATTACGAATATTAATTTTGATTTTAATTGAAATTGATAAAAAAATTAAACAAATTATCATAATTGAATCAAATTAAATCAATTTCCTATAATTTTTGTAGCTAAAATTTATTAATTTCAATAAATTGAATTTTAAGTGAAATTTTATGCAATCAGTTATTTTTAAGTTTTTGGTTCAATTACATTCAGATTTTTGATATAAAAAATAAAAAAATTTATATGAAAATTGTGTAATTGTTAAATTTTTGATAATTTACTTGTCACTTTTGTAATATTTTTAAAAATTTATTTGTGAACAATCAATTGATTTTATGTAAATATTTTTTTTTATTATTCTGTTCAAATTTGAATTTTTCATCAAAAATCTGGAAATCTCCAGTAAAACTTTCAACATAAATCTTAATTTATTATAAAAGTCAAAAATTATAATTTAAAATTAATCCCAAAATAACTTTAAACTTTTCCCAAAAAACATGAAAGTTTTAAGTTTTAATTAAAAATGTCACAAAAGAGTTTTTTTGTTTTATATCAAAAATAAAAATAGATTAAAACAACTTATGTCATATCTCAGTTTCAGATCGTCACCCTCACTGCCATGCATGGCAAGTCTTAATAGGCTTTTTTCCTTCTCTCTTACTCTCACATACTCATGCCATATCGTATCAATGTTTTTTCATCATCGTCATGTAATCTCTCATGTAAATTTTGCCTCATTTAGAATGGAGGCATTAGCAGCAAGCAAGCAACGAGCGTGACTGTGAAATCTTGTAAAATGTAAATTTAATGCGGTTGTTTACAATTTTTTTCTTCTTTTACTCTTCCCGTTGCAAACTTTATACGTATATATAAACATAAATGGGTGTGAGTTTTTTACTAAGAAATCGTGGTAATTTAAAGAAGACACATACGGCTGTCATGATAGGCATGTTTGCTTGCTAAACATATTCATTTGAATGGAAGAGTGTTTGGAAAAAAAATTCGAGATAAGGAGAAAAATGTATGAAAATAGAAAAGAAAAATTGATGATATTTGACTTGAATTTTGAAATGATATGGAAAAATATTTATTAAGAAATATATTAGGGGTTGTGGTATTATTTCAATAGGCAAGATTGAATTTTCTTTACCCTTTACTCCTTTTTGAAAATTTTTTAAATAAAATCAATCTTTTTAATGAACAAAAACTTTAAAAAGCATAAAAATTTTCACATCATAACTATAAAATGATTGCACTTGACATACTCAAAAATTCATTACTAACACATTTATCACTTTCCATCTTATACAATAATAAAAAAGAAAGCAACCAAAGTTATAAAGCTATGATATGAACATAAAAGTACATCATTCAACATAAGTGAAAATAACGATGACGATAAAGTAAAAAAGAGAAAATTTGATAAAGTGCTTGAGTATATTTTTCTTTCATTTTTATTGGCAATAATTTTTACTCTTTAGTGCTGTTACTGGGTGCATAACACATGTTGTCAAATTAATAAGAAAACTTTAAGATTTTTTTTCTTCTTTGTTTAGTCTGAGAATTTCTTTTTCATTGACTAACAAATAAATCTTATCAGTATCATGAATGAATTGAGCTGTAGCTGAAACCTCAGTAGAAAAAAGGAAAGGACGAAATCCATAGAAAAAAAGAAATGTGATCCGGATATTGGCAACGGAAATGAAGTAAATTGAAAAGATGAATGAAGATTGTAATGCCAAAAGCAAAATTTTTTATAGATTTTTCTATTGTATATTTTTTTACTTTTTCTTGATTTGAATATGAAGAAAATTCATGAAATTTTCTACCTTAGTAAAATTAGATATGAGATTTTTAGTAAAAATTTTTTTGACAGATCTTGTAAAATAAAAAATTATTCCAGTATAAATTTTTAAAACATTTTCGCAAAAAGTATTTTTAAAAGTCTCCAAAAAAATTATTTAATCTTTTTAAATTAAAAGAAAGCAGAGATTAAATCATAAAATAATTTTTAATCTGCAGGCATAAATTATGTCAATAACTTTTTTGAACATGTTTGAATTGTTAAAGAAGATTGAAACATCAACAAAAATATTCTTTTGAAAAACTAAATATTAAATATTTAAAACTGAAATCATCAGTTTTATTGAGTTTTATTCAAAATGAAATAAGGTTTTTTACTAAGAATTAATTTCATTTACCAAGGCTTAAAATAATAAAGATTATATTAAATCCATGGATTTCTTATTATTTAGGATTAAAATTTCAAGAATTAAATTTAATAAACGGGGAATAAAAGAAGTTATGAAATATAAATCATAAGGATTAAATTTGATCGAAACTTAAACTTCATAAAACCTGTGGTAACTTCATAAAGTTATAATTTTCTCATCAATAAAAATGAAATCAAAGAAACCTCAAAAAAACTTACCCTTTTTCCTTATGTACCAGCTGTCCTTTTTAATTTGATTTTTTTTTCAACATTTCTTTTCAATAATTTATCAATCTGACAATCAATCAATCGGAAATGTAAATGAAAGGGCCAATTGAACAAAACATTGTGTGGGTGTCCTTTTTTCCAACCAAATCAGTGACAAAATCCTTTTTTGATTAGTAGAATAAAGAAAATTGAAATTTCGTGAGTCTTTGATTAATCGAAGCTTTGACTTGTTTTAATCTTTATAAATTGTGTTTTAAACCCTTTTTCGGTGGAAGAAAATTTAATTAAATAAATTGAAAGAAAATAAATTAAAAAATGTTTTAAGAAATTTTTAAGATAAACAAAAAAATTTCCAACTATTAAAAAACCATTCTAATTTCATGCTAGAATTTTCTTCTTCTCACGTTCTTTTTAGCTAAAAGAAAAAGTTTTTTTTACCTTAACTGAACTTTACTTTATTTCTTACTTTCTCTTTTCCATACCACGGCATAAGTCTGACAAGTCTTAATTGGATCTTTCAAAAAAAACTTTGTTCTTAGTCGTTTGTTTGTTTGCTTGCTTACCTCTCATGCTGTTCATGAGGCTTATAAATAAGTTTTTTCTTTGTAACAACACAAAAAGGAAGAAAAGTTGAAGTTATTTGTTGTTTTGTGTCTGTGCTTTTGTCAGTGGCTTAATGTCTTTATTATTTATTCTTTATTATGATGATAATTAAAATGAAAAGTTAAAATTTTTAATTATTTTTCTTAACTTGATGATTTAAAAATTGGCAACTTTGGGAATTTTTTCAAGGGTGGATACTGTACGATTTTGTGCAAAATTTTTTTATTTTTTGTCTTTTTTTTCAAAATGTTTAGCACTGTAAATTTCTCTAAATCTTTTCACATGTTTTATTAAATTTTCAAGTTCTTTTATTTTTCAAAAAAATCACATTAAGTATATTTGTCTACTTACTTTTGCCATCACTTCCAAATAAACTAAACAAAAAGTAAAAATATTCAAAAATTCTCCACTCAATTTCCAGCAAATTCAATGTTAAATGTTCATTAATCATCTTTACTGTCTCTGTATTTTTGCTCTTTTCCTTTTTATTTGATGACAGAAAAGCAAAAAAGAAAAGAAATTGATAAAAAAGTTCCTCTAAATGGAAATAAGCATTTTATGAGATAGAATTTATTTCCATTTGCTAAATGAAAATATGACATCAATTACATGATGAATGAACCTTGAAATTGCAAAGATATAAAAAACGTTTTTACGTCTTTTTTTAAGATAAAAGTTTCTGAAAAAAATAAAAAAAATTGGGTATTTTTGAAAATTTAATATAGTTTTAATCATTTTAATTTAAGGTTTAAATTTTGAATTCTCAGAACTTAACTCTGTTTTACCTTTCTGTATAATCAAACAATTTAAATTCATCCTATATGACAAAGTCCTAAAATTCTTTCAATTTTTTTCTTCTGCTTTGTTAAAAACTTTTAAAAAAATGCAGTAAAAGAGTTTCAAAAAGTTTTCAACTCACGTCTGGCACTGATTAAAATCTAAAACTTTTTCTCGTATGTGAGCCAAATAATGATGATAAAATGTTCTTTATTTGATAAATTTCTTTTCTGATTTCATTGAAATAAAGAAAATTGAGAACAATATTATGAAATTTTTGATTTGCTTGCATATCCAAAAAAATTTCAAAAATCGAAAAATTTTCTATAAAAAACGAATGTAAGTAGATACGTAAACAAATTACTTGTATCCAGTGAAAATTTATCGGCAAATTTTCTTTAATTCAGTGCTGTTTTTGTTTATCGTTCTTAAAAAAGAATTTGATGTACAAAAACGAGACAAATTCAAATAAATTTGGCAATAATTTCATTAAAAAATCTGGAAATTATTTTATTTTATTCACATAAACAAACCAGAATTTCAGTAAATTTTAAGTTTTCAAAAGTCTTATATTTGACTTAATATAAAGATTTCTTTTTATTTTTGTTTATCAAAGTTTTTTCATTGACCTTCATTAACAAATTCTTATTTTTACTTTCACTTAACATACAAAGTTCACAGACCCTCTTAAAGAAAACAATTTCACCTTTTGTTTCCTTTTTTATTCTTTTTCTTTCCTTCATCATCATCAACATCCTTAAGCACACACATCACATTTATTTTTTTCTTCTTTTCTCTCACTCGATTATTTATAGCGCGCTCCTTTATCGTTGTCATTATCAATTCAATCATCACATACATTCACATCATTCACTTTCACATCATGTCTCAGCGCGTTTCTTGCTATTCGCTTCATTTAGTCATTATCTCTCATTTTACGGTACATGCTTTATTATTTTAAATGATTGTTTACAGTATGTGAGATGAGAAAGGAATTAAAATTATAACGAGTTAAATTTTGTAAGTTAATTTTTTAATGGTTTATATTTAAGAGGTAAGAAAATTTTAGCGCATTTTTGGAACAACAATGCAGCTTATAAATTCTGAGATCTCAAAAACTACAACAGTTAGAGACTTCCGGTTTTTTGTGTTAAAAAGTTACTGGCGGCAAAAAGGTTTATAAAGCTCTCATTAATCACACAATTTAGAAAATTGCAAATTAAATTTTCATATTGAAAATTTGTAAACATAATTTTTTGTCGCGCAACATTTTGTCACGCAACCAAATGTTGAAAACGATTGTCGCGCAACACATGTAGTTTGAATTCTACTCGATCGTTATTATCGAATCAATCAACATAATATTTTACAAAGAAATCGGAAAGTCAAACGATTAAGAATCGCTCGTAATAGTTACATAACTCGAGTTTACATGAATTATATTTCCATACAAAAAATTAAAACAAAATAAAGAATTTCTGCTAAATGATTGATATTTACACAATTTAAATTTATTATATCATTTGAACTAAAAAATGTTTTACAAAATACAAATTTGACTCGCAATGGTGCTATATACTTAACGGACTAATTTCTCATACAATGAAAAATTAACTCGATCCATATATATTTAAATTGCGGAGCTATTTTTATTAAAATCAATCTGATAATTCTGTAGTTTTTAACAAACACTGATCTAGGCACCAAAAATGAGCTTAAGTACACCGATCTGCAACACGGGTACTTGGTCACTGGTTTTTTATTTTATTAAAGTGAGTTAAATAGAAATTTATATTATATTTGAAAGTCAAGTTGTTTTTGTGATTTTTTTGGTCACAATTTATAAAATTCATAACATGGACTTAAAAAGTTAATTTTTTTGATTTGAAACCTTATTCAAAATTATTTAGTAAAAAATTAAAATTAAAAAGTTTTCATCAATTTTTAGATTGTAAACTTTCAAAATTTTATCGGCAAACATCAACAAGTAATTTTTCAACATTTTTCTTTACAAACTAAACACACTAAAAAATCTCACAAGAAGAAGAAAAAAACAATTTTCAACTTTTCAACTCCAAACTCTTGAAAATTGCTTTTTTTAATATTTACGAATGCATTAAAAAATCCAACAGCAGCATAAGAAGCACAAAAGTCGTTACGACAAACATCGATAAATTTTCAACTCCTTGTGCACAATCATTTCTGTTTGGAATGTTCAAGTACATAAAGAAAGCAAACAGCAAATAAGCATCACACTCATGCAATTCATTTTTATGCATAAAAGAGAGCAAGCATTATGTTGTGCATGCATGCATGATAAATTTATTTTGTAAGGAAGTAGATCATTATAATTCATTCGCATTGTGGAAAATATTTCAGGGTTTATGAAAGAAAATTCGAGAAAGAATCTTAGGATTTTTCTATTCTTTAAACTCTGTATAAGGAGAGAGATTTACAAATCAGAAAATGAATCATTTGCTGTGAATGCCTTTTCATGCATTTTACTTGTAAGTGGTTGAAATTTATGTGAATTTTCTACTTGGTGATTGTTGTTTTTATTCTTTATATTCTAGTGTTTTTAAGAAGGGAAAAAGTGTTGAAATTTATTAAAAGATTTTTTTTGGATGATTTATGAATTATATTAATTTGTACATAATTTTAAACTTCGGTTTATCAAATTATTTTTTAGAGATTGACTATGGATTCATGATCAAATTTCTTTGATTGTCTGCTGATTTTTCAGATCTTTCCCAGAGAAATGTCAGTTGGCTTATCAAAAATCTGATGACCAGATGATTAAGCATTTCAATAATGTTCCATTTATAAATAACGATAAAGAAGCTTTGTATTTAAAAATAGTTCAGAAATATAAAACAGAAGCTCGAGTAACTCTTGAATATAACCTACGTTTAAATGTAATCTAAATCATAATTAAAACTTCAATCCATTGAAAACTTGTTCTTACTAAAAACTTTTACATTTGAAGTTTGTGTTTTTTTCTGAATTTTCCATTATCAAACTGACCTTTTTTACTGTTGCAAATAAAAATTTATTGATTCTTCATGCACTAATTGATATCATAAATTAAAATATCGTCAATAAATTCTTTACTTTATTTCAGAGTTGGAAAACTATCAAATGACTAGCGGCAACCATTAACTGTGAAATTTAATTAATTTCCTGCATAGTAATTTTTAAAAATAAGACTTAAAATTATTGAAGGTCCAAAAAAATTTTTTTTTAAAAATTTAATTAGTGTTATCAAAAATTACTCTTTGGTTAATTTAAGCAACAAAAACTTTGAAAAATTTTTTAGTCCAGTTATTTTCCAACTCTGTTTTACTCTCGAGTTTTTTTGTGCTTTTAAGTTTTTGATACCACAAGAATGGATGTGGATAAAAAAGTTTTGAAAATAATAAATTAGTTAAAAAAATTCTTTTAAAATTGCAAAAATTTTCTGCACAAAAAGTTTTTTTCTTTTTAATCATCAATTTCTAAAATAATAAATAACAAAAGTCATCAATTTTCTGATTATAGAATTGATTCATTAGTTTGGTTTCTGCCTTTCAATTAACTTTTCTCATATCTTATTGCCAATCCATGTCTGTGACTCTATTTATAACTATACCTCTTTTCATATTCACCACACGACGCACGAACGATTATTCTAGCTTTTTTTCTTCGCAAGTCTAATGAAATTTCATCCTTCTTTTCCCCCAGACTGTCACCGTTTGAATGTGATCACTTAAGATATCATTTGTTATTTAAGCCCATTAAATGTCGCATTTCAGAACAGAGTCCATTATCATGGCCATTAAGCTCATTACTTACTTCTTGTTTCATTCATCGATAGCCGCTTGTCATTGAAATAGATTTTTTGTTGTAAAAAATATTCTTTGCATCATTTGATTCAATTTTTGCTTTGATACGAAAAATATTTGAAAATTTATGTAATGGAAAATTTTTATTTAGAAAATTTATTTTATTAAAATTAAAATTTTCTTCAATTTTCTACCCAAAAAAATTCTTTTTCATAAGAACAAAATTTTCTCATTTGTTTCTTACATAAAATATTCATGAAACTCTTTTTTGTCTCGTCTCTCAATCAATCATGCATGGAATAAGTTTGGGTTGTAATAAATATTTGAAAACTGAGACCATTTTTATCATATATTAAGCTCAAACATATGTTTCCTTACAAATCGATCGATTATGTGTCACACATACATAAAAATAAATTTTCAATAGTAAGATAGATGAGTAAAACTGTGAATAAGAAGAAAGTTTTAGGCTGATGATTAAAATATTTCAATGAATATTTCTAAGGATTGCTAAAATTTTAAAAAAATTCAGCAGAGTTTGATTCGTTTATAGTTTCATTTACAACTAACCCTATTTACTTAAATTTTGTTTGATAAAAAGTTTAAATCAAAAATCAAATCTGATTTAATAAATTTTTAGTTCTTTATGGAGTAGTTTGAATTTTTGAACGAAATAATTTTAAGGTCTTTTAATATTATGAATTTAATTTCAAAGGAATATTAAACTGTGCTTCTTTTAAGATCTTTCTATATTGATACATTTTAGAATAAGAATGATTGAGTTTTAAAGTCAAAATAAAAAAAATTGAAGACTATGATATTTTATTGAATTTTGTAAAGTTTGCAAGATGTGCAAGTGAATTATAAGCAAATAATGTCATAATTCTTAATTTTTGATAACTAGTAACTATACTAATTAAAAATTAAGACCTTAAAATTTTATGACTTTATTTAGACAACAACAAAAAAGAGTATTTGCATTTTTCCATAAAATATAGCATAATTTGAAACACAACATAGTAACAGATTTCAGTTTTCCCTCCCATTTTTTCTATTTACCTTTTTTCTCCCATAGTGTTTAACCGCCCACAAAACAAAAGTACACACAAGCATGAAACTCATATGTTGAATCTTTTATCCTTTTTTCTCTTTCTTCTCCTACCTTCTATTTACTTAACAAACAATAACATAAGATTGCTGGTGATAATGATAATGGAAAAATGAAAGCAAAAGGTAGAAAATAAATGAAAGAAAAATGCTGCAAGCTTTTTTAAGATTAAAATGATGAAAGTGAGAATGAAAATAAAGACAAAAGCTTAAGCAATTTTGTAATGAGATTTTTCTACATAAAAATTTGACGAAACTTTAAAAAATCATTTGATTTAACAACAATTTGAAAAACTGTTTTTTGTTCTTTTCTTCAAACGTTTTCTTTAAATTTCAAGTTTCCTCACTTAAATGAAGTTTTCTTGCTTTCGTTTTTCCTTCCTTTTATAAAATCAACGCTATTTCATTTAAATATCAAGAGCTAGTTCTTTTTCACATAAAGGCAAAATAAAAGAACACCATCATAAGAAGGTGAAAGGAAAAAGTGCAAATAATAAAAAAGTTTCAATGACATTTTTTTATTCAATGGAAAAAAATATTTTCTTATCTTAAAAGAAGAAAAATGAAGGAAGTGATATAAAAAGAAAGCAAAAGAAAAAATTTTCTTTGATGAAAGTTTTTTTTGCAAAAATAATCATAAAGTATGAATAGCGGATGTCAAGTGGAGATCATATTGAAAAAAAAATTATTTTTAAGAAAGTTTTTCATTTATTCTAACAAAATTGACTGAAACTTTTTCTTCTTCATCTTACTTGAATTGCAACAAATTATTCACAGTATGAATCCATTTTTATTTTGCTATAAAATTCTTACTTGCTTGCTGCATAGCTATCTTATATATATCTCCCGCATAGATTTGCATTTCTCTTTTTTATGATAATAAAATTGGATTAAAAACATCATGTTGAAATAGTTTTGCTTCTTGTTATTGAAACTGAATAGTTGAGTTTAATATAATTAAAAGTCAATGCATAAAATGAATATTGTAAAATGTACAAGTAGAAAATCTAAAGAAAGTTTACGAAAATTATTATAAATTATTTTATTTTGTAAAAGGATTGGAAATTGAGTTAACATTTCGTAAAATTTAAAAATATTTTTAGTAAAATTAGATAAATTTAAAGACCTTTTTGTGTAAATCAACTTGTATGTAATCTGCATTCAAGTTACATCCAAGTTCGAACTCTAGTTAAATTTAGATCGACAAATATTTTATTTATACAACAATCAACAGCTGGTGTTAAGTTTGTAAAGAATGATAAAAAATCCTTGTCAAAATTAAAGTCTTTGGGTTTTTACAAAATTATAGTAAGACATTAAATTTACTTTGAAGAAAATTTTTAAATAAAATAAAAAACTAATTTAAACTCAGTTTTGCCAACCCTTTCAAAATCTTTTATCAATTTAAAAATGAACTCTGTAGTTGACTATTTCTTAATATTCTTTTTAGCGCAATTTTGGAACAACAATGCAGCTTATATATTCACTTTGTTCAGCTGTTCGGTCGGATGTCTCGAGTGCCTCTGAGATCTTGAAAACTATGATAGCTAGATACTTCCGGTTTTTTGTGTTAGATTTGTGCTAAAAAGTTACTGGCGGCAAATAGATTTATAAAGCTCTCACTAGTCATATAACTTGAAAAATTATGAATTAATTTTCTATATTGAAAATTTGTAAACAAAATTTTTTGTCGTGAAGTTGACTGCGATCAAAAAATTTTCAGCTAGGTAGCGCAGTCACTTTCCGTATTTTGAATTTAAACGTTATTTTTAAATCAACAAAATTTATTATAAAGACGATTTGGAGAATTTTAATAGATCAAGATTATTAACAGCAATTACATTACTTGAGTTTTCATAAGATATATTTCGATATAAAAATGTAAACAAGTAGCGACCAAATTCTTAACTAACTGCAACTCGCTACAACTTAAATTTCAATTATTTCATTCGAAACTAAAATTATTTTATAAAATACGAATTTTAAAATTGGATCGATTGAAATCTTACAAATTAAATTTCCTATATATTTGAAATTTATTTTAACCAGTATTACCTATCGCATAATTATGTTTTAAAAACTCATCTAATATTTCTGTAATTTGTAATAAACTCTGATCTAGGCACCAAAAATGCGCTTAAGTACACCGATCTGCAACACGAGTACTTGGTCACTGGTTTTCTCTTCAGCGTGTACAATTTCAATTCCTACCAAATTTATCTTTTACAATGCACTTTTTCGCATCTAGTTTCCTTTCTCTTTATTTTTTCTTTGCATTACTAAAAGAAAGACAGTAGCATGCATAGCAAGAAATAATGATTATTATGAACATTTTTGTTTCTTAACGATTTTTTCAATTCAAGATGAAGAAGAAAAAAAATTTTATTTAATGTTTATGTCGCTGACTTGCTTTCTTGCTCATTTACTTTATTGTTGATGGTGAAATTTTTCTTTTCTATGCTACTGGTTTGTGATGCTTTGTGAAGATGAAGAAAAAAACATGGCAATAATCATCAAAAAAATATGAAATCAGTAGAAAAAGAAGAGAGGTTTTTATGTAGTTGATTCGAATTTGATTGTTTTTTTTGTGAGATAAAAAATCCCATGGAATAATTTTAGATTTTTATAATTTAAGGAAAAATATTCCAAAGATTCTACAAAAATTTAACACATGCCTAAAAATAAAAGAAATTCACATGACAAATCAATTTTCTTTTTCAATCACACAACTATCTCCAATTGAATTCACATTTCAATCTCATTTCTGCATCATCAAGCATTCTGATAATCATGGAAAAATGGACACGATTTGCTGATGCAGAAAAGAAACGTCATCAAGTTGAAATTTGGCAGGTGAAAAAGGTGTTTTTTGTCGGAAAATGAGACGAAAAACAAGATTGTGGAGGTCGAGAGAGGAAATTTGAATAATTTTGACCTTTTCCAGACGATTTATTAAGAGAAAAACTTTCTTTCTACCTTTTCTTTCCCTTTTTTTCTTTAACTGTGCATAAAGTTTGAGAATAAAAAATTCCTTTTCAAATTGACTTGTTTGTTTCAAAGTCTGAAGATGGAAATTAAAAAAAAGAAAAAGAAAATAATTTGACCTTAATCAAAATCATAGAAATGAAATAATTTAAACTCAAGTAACTGTAAAAAAAAATAAGAAATATTTAATTTTTTTTCTCAATTTACTAGAGTGACTTAAAAGACTTTTTTTTATATCATTCAAAAAAAAAATATAATTCGCCATAAAGTAATCTTAAAATGTTGCAATGAAAACAAAAGCACCATGAAAAAAGGCATGCCATAAACATTTCTAGTTTATTCTTGTATTTATGATGCGTTCTGTCAATAAACTCTTCACCAGTTACTGTCCTGTGTGTGCCTTTTTAATCGTAGATAAATATCTCAATTACTCCTTTTTTATGCATGTGTATACGCTTGTGTGTCTAACAAAATTGGATTTGTCTTCTACATTTTTTTAATAAAAATGTAAATTTTTATTTTATTGACAAAAAAACGGAAATGTTTCTTTTTAGATATAAAAATGTTCAATTTGAATTTTTTTTGAGTTAGAAATTTTTCTTTTTAAAAACTCTAAAAAAAATTAAATAAAAACCTTTTATTTAAAATTCATTTTTTTACCAACTTTAATTTTCAAATTTCATTTCAATAACTGCTCTACAAATTGGTTTATAACTAATTCAAAACTTGCACACCAAAACCACACAGCCACTATACTGTAAATTTTAGTATCAAGACGGTGAAAAATTTTTCGATTTTCTGTTCTGTTTCAATGCAATAATCGCAAACCATAAACCACTTTTGTGAACTGAATAAAGTGTAAATTCAAAAACTAACTGTTACTTTTCGTTGCAGCTATTCAATTATTAAAAAAGTTGCTTGTGAAGTGATTGTGTTAGGAAAATAGAATTGCAATATTTTTTAGCGAAGTTTTCATAAAAATATGTTGCTGTTATAAGTAAAAAATTTATTCCTAGTTTGGAATAAAAAATCGATAGAAAAAAAAAATCGAATTTCAATTTTACACTTTGTATACAATAATATCAATATAGATTTTTTTTTTGAATACTTTGCAAAGTTTTGAGAAATCTTAATTGAAAATAAGAAGAAAAAAAGAAAATTAGTCTAAGTTGACACAAAAATCAAGGAAAAAACTTTTTCCTTTTAGAAAATCTTCAATCACATCAAAGAAACAGAAATTTTTAATTTTTACCGCATTTTCGGAACAACAATGCAGCTTATACATTCCCTTTGTTCGGCTGGCTGTTCGGCTGTCCCTCTGAGATCTCGAAAACTATAATAGCTAGAGACTTACGGTTTTTTGTGTTAGATTTGTGCTAAAAAGTTAGTGCGGCGACGCTTATTTATATTTCTGTCACTAGTCATATAACTTGGGAAATTGCGAATTAATTTTCCATATTGAAATTTGTAAACAAAATTTTTGTTACGCAACATTTTGTCACGCAACAAAATATTGCAAACGATTGTCAAGCAATACATGTAGTTTGAATTCGACTCGGTCGTTATTTTACAATCAATCAAACATAATATTTTACAAAGAAATCGGAAAGTCTAAAACGATTAAGAATCGCTCGTAACAGTTACATAACTTGAGTTTTCATGAATTATATTTCCATATAAACAATTAAACCAAAATAAAGAATTTCTGCTAAATAAATGATTTTCACAACAATTTAAATTTATTATATCATTTGGAACAAAAAGTGTTTTACAAAATTACAAATTTGACTTGCAATGGTGCTATATACCGAGACTTTACGGACTGATTTCTCATACAATGAAAATTTAACTCGATCCATATATTTTGAAGTGTGGACTTATTTTCATAAACAAATCTGATAGTTTAGTAATTTATAACAAACACTGATCTAGGCACCAAAAATGCGCTTAAGTACACCGATCTGCAACACGGGTACTTGGTCACTGGTTTTGTTATTATTGAATCTTGTTTTTATCAGTTTAACTGACATATTTCGTGAAGATATCTCACTTCAGACTATTTAAGTGCTAGGTACTTTCCTAAAAATTATTTATTTTTAACGACACTTTTGAAATTAATTTTTGTCTCTCAACATTTTTCACATGCAACAAAATGTTGAAAGCGATTTTGCGCCACTAGCGGTAATTTTTGGAACTAATTCCCTCTATTTAACCACAAATAAAAGTGTAAAAACTAAACGATTTTCATCAAAATTTAAACTTTGTCTCTAATTCTTTAATGTGTCAAGATTCATAAAATCTTATATATCACTTCTTTGCTCTTAAAGAATTTCATTAAAACTTTTTTATGCTTGTTAAATCAAAAAGTAAACTTGAACAATTTTTTCTTTTCACAAAATTGATATTTCAATGTCGTAAAAATAGAAGAAATATTAAATTTATATCTAAAACTCACCTTTTTTCCCTTCACTTAAACTTTCAAGAATCAAGCCAAAAAATTTCTTTTTTCCTGCAAAGAGACACAAAAAGAAATAAAATTTTATTTCCCATCTTCTTCTTATACAAAATAAAAAAGCATTCACAATTGGCATCGAGACATAAAAACACACAACAAACATATGTTTTAACGCACGAGAGCAAAATTTTTATATAAAACCAAGCAAAAAGAATTTCAATCATCGATCCCAAATCGTAAAATGAGCAGCAGGCAAATACTCGTGCCACTTTTGGCCTCATCATCTCTTTTTTATGAATGAATTGATTCAAGTGAATCGAATCCTTTTTCTTTTTATAAATGCTCATGTTCAACATCGATTTTGTTTATTTTTTTGTTGCTTTGAATTTAAAATTTTTAGAAGATTTGTTTGGGAATATTTAAGATGAATTTTCATAAAAGATTCAAAAATGTTTTATTTTATAAAGTTTAGTGATTTTTATTAAAAAATGGTCGAACAGTCGAATCCTCAGACAAGCGCGGATATTTTTATAAAATTGTCTTTAGCTTACCATAAATTTGAGAATTCAATTTCTCTAAAAAATTTTTAACAAATTCGGTTAGTCAGATTTTTTAAATCCAAAATTCATTCGTAGACAAGAACTTTTAAGTCTTATCTTCTGCATGAATTTTTACTTAAATTTCACAGGAATTTTTCCTTAAAAATCTTTCTTTTTCTTAAGAAAATAATTCATGATATAGCAACCAAATAAATGTTCATAATTTATAAAATTCTGACAGTCTCAAAAATAAGGAAATAAATAACGATTGTAGAAGATCTTTTTTTGTAACACCAACTTAATGTAATATTAAGAATGCTTTTAAAAATTTTTTCATCTTTCTGTTACATAAAATTCGAAAAGCTCCTGAAATCTTTGAAAAACTGCAACTTTAAGGAAGGAAAGCGCAGCAAAGAAATTTTTTCTTTTCTTTTTTCACTATGTTTGAGCATGTAGCAATAATAAAGCATAAAATTTATTGAGTGGAATATTCAGTGAGTTGGAATAAATAAAATAAAACATAACAACAAGCAACGGTATACATTCAATATGGAAAGTTTTCTTTTTACTCTGTGTTAAATAAAATTTAAAAATTTTTGCAAGAAAATAATTTAAAAATTTTCTTAAATAAGCTTAGAAGAAGTGTGGAATTTTTTAAAAAGTGTTTTCTAATTTGGTTTCTCAACTTTTTACGATGTTTTTGATAAACATTTTTTTGAGCCGTATCAAGCCAAAGTGGCATAAAGTCGAATCTCACCTTAAAAATTTTTTTTGATAGCTTATCAACATAAGACTTTCTTTACAAGCTTAAAATATTTTTCGATAGTTTTTCAATTTTGAGTTATGATAGGCA
Source organism: Polypedilum vanderplanki (assembly GCA_018290095.1). Lineage (NCBI taxonomy): Eukaryota > Metazoa > Arthropoda > Insecta > Diptera > Chironomidae > Polypedilum > Polypedilum vanderplanki. The sequence goes on along the minus strand of CM031382.1, from coordinate 1,090,699 downwards.
CAGTCGTAGTGAACCAAAAAAATATAAGTAAAGTTGAAAATTTTTGAAAATTTATCAAATTTACTCTTAACTTTTTAAAAATAAATTCAAGAAACTCAACACAATTCTTGAGCCGTAATTTTTCCATATCCACGCTTCACTATCACTCACATAAAAACTCATGAAAATGGAAATCCATAACAATGAAGAAAATTTTGCCATGAGTGAAAGAAAAAGTTGTGAATAAAAATGAACGACAAGGAGACAATTTGCATATGCGACATTTGATGATATGATGAAACAAAAGCGACAGTGATGTGTCAGAAAAATAACAGAAGTTGGATTTGGATTCTGGAAATGAAAATTATAGTATTTTTTTCTTTAAGGAAAATTTAAAGCTTATGACACAGGAATTTATTTTATTTTCATTATTGTATAACAAATTTTTTTAATTCTTCTCAAAGGGACAAAAATTGAAAAAATCGATCTTCTTATGAGGAAAAGTTTATTTTAGATTTGTTATTTCTTAAAACATTGACATAAAAATTTGATATGTGATCGGATAAAAGAATTTCCTACACATTTTCTTATATTGTTTTCTAAAAGTAAAAAAATATTTGAAACAAAAACAGTTGTAATATTTTTCTAGCCAAATAATCCTTCTGAAAACATGACAGATGGAAATTTGTAGCTCAAAGATAAACTGATATTTTCAAACAGAAAGGACTCTAAAAAAATTCATTTAAAAACCGGAATGTCTTAAATTTCTTTCCTTTTTTGTCTACTGAGAGAGTTAAAAAATTGATTTTTTCCGTGAAAATGTAGTTGCAGACTTTGGTGATGACGGAAAAAGCTTTTTGCTGTTGTCTCTAAGGTAAATGAGGTTGATGACTGATATGAAAGTCAACATTTTTCTTAGGTATTGATTTTTGGTATGAAATATTTTAAGTTTACTGTAAGCTGTGTGCTTTGAAAAATCTTTAAAATTTAACAAAAAATACATTATTTTCGTAAAACATTTTTGGAAAGCAATTTAATATCCATTATGCTTAAATATATGGCACAATGCCAAGTAGCATTAAATATAAGCTAAATTGAATCACTTTATTCAACTGATGCAGCTCACAAGTATCACAGATGTAATACTTGCATTTACAAATGAATATGATATGTGACAAAAGCAAAAGTGAGCTCATTTTGTAAAATTTTTGTCATTTTAAATTTAATTTAGTTTCTCTATTATGAAGTTAAAATTTTTCTTTTTGAAATATAAGAAGATATGTGTTGATATGTGACATTGTCAGGTATGAAAAAAAGAAATGTAAAAGTTCACAAGATAATGGAAAAATTAAATTGAAGAATAATAAAAAGATCCAACAACTTTTAAATTTCCAATTTTGTTATTAAAGCTTTAAAAAAATTCTTATATATTGAAAATTTTCTTTTGTATTTAAGCCTATCGAAATCTTCTTTATCCGTTTGCCCTCAATCCATTGTCTTTAAATTCATGGAAAAACATTTTCACAAGACTCTCTTAAACACATACAGCAATAATAATAATAATAATTGTGTTGGATGATGGAAAAATTGTGTTTTCCTCTTGCTCTTTCTTTTCACTGTCGATGCGTAAAGTTAAGTGCTTTCACACTTCAGGCTATGAATTCACATTAAAATTTTTCTTTTTTTACTTGAAAGTTCTCTTGTTCTATTTGACTTGAAGCGAGTTTTTAAGGAAGAGAAAAAAAGAAAATTGAATTATGGAAAGCGTTGAAATGTGAAAAGAAAAGAATTTTGATGAATGAAGCGAAATTGTGCTTATTTTCGTAAATTCAATGATATATAAAGATATCAAAAAAGAAAAAAGTTTTTTGAATTTAATGAAAAAAATTATGAATGGAATTTGATTCTGTTGACCAATTCATTCTAAAAAAATGGCTTAAACTGTTAATATTTTAAATTTTTAAAATTTTTTTGCAAACAAAATTGTTCTTTATTAATGTTTGGAAATGAAAATGATTTGGAAAAAAATCTCAAAATATTTATATTGTCAAAATTCAAATTTAATTGGCTTTCTTCCTGTGAATTTGAAAAATTCATTAAACTTTTTTTTATGAATTTTCATGAAAAATATGAATAAAACTAACAGAATTAATTTGAAAAATTAAAATACAAATAAAAGAAAATTTTAAAATTGAATTTCAATTTTGAACAATTATTAACATATACTTTCGATTATTTTTAAAGAATTTTTCATTTAGAAAATGATTTTGACATTGACACAATCATATTTAAATTTAAAGTTCAAAATACCGTTAAATTTAAATGCGAAAATTGTTCAAATTTCAAATTCCTGTTATTTTTTAATAAAAATCTTGAAATGCCAAATTCAATTAATTTCTATTAAAATTTTTTTAAACACAGATTTCCTTAAAAAAATAAATAATTTTCCATTAATATTCTGTTCTTCTACTCAAAAAATCCAATTTTTTTATTAATCTCATCAGTCTCACATGTTACGAAATTAACTAATCTCTTTTTCACATACTCCTCTTCAAAGTAAAAAGAAGATGAAGAAAAAGACGGAAATTAAATGAGAAAATAATAAAGACAACGTGATGTAGATGATCGCATGATTAACATTTTACTTTTTCTTTCTCTTCTCTCTGACACACAACACGAAAATGAAACTTGAGCATGATGGGCTGTTAGAAAGAGTGAACAAAACAATGGCGCTAGAAGAAACATTAGTAGAATAAAGTTAATGGATTCACGTGCCTGTGTCGTGATACTGCTTAAGCTAATTGCTTTTAGATATAAAAGAGTAAGAAAGTAAAATTTTCCTGATAAAAATTTAAATTGAGATCAAAACTTGAATTTTTTATTCTGCATAAAATTTGAAACATTCATGAAATAAAATTTAATTAAGTTAAAAAGCAAATTTGCACTTACTCATTAAAATTAATTTCAACATTGGTGCAATTTGTGAATATTTTAAAAACTAATCCATGAGCTTATTAGAAAACTTTTGTTTCAACTCATTCAGTCTCATGAGAAATTATCTACTTACAAGCTTATGGAAATTTTATGAATGTTTTACATGCTCATTCAAAATTTTGTTGCACATTTGTGTTCATTTCATATGTGCATATGCTAAATATGTAGAATGTGGCTTTTTTCGTTGAAAATGAGAAAGGAGAAATTTTTGACTTTAGGGAATTTAAATTTTGTAGCTTTAAAGCTAGAGATTATTGAATTTGTTAGTGATATATGAGAATTATGTTGATAAGTTGTTTAAGGATTTATGAATGTATACTTGTAAAGATTCAATAACAAATTTATTCATTTTGCCCTAGTAGTTTCACACGACCGTTAGGTCGCTAGCCATCTAGCTAAAATTTCATATTTTAGCTCTCTATTAAATATTTGAGAAGACGAAAAGAGCAAAAATTGCACAAAACATTTAAACACGTTTGTGTTTTTCCAATATGGTTTCACATTCACGAAAATTCATATGCACAACATATACTGAATATCATCATTTTCTACTGTCGCTAGCTAAATGTTTCAATTTGTATTTTATCGTGCAAACAAAGAGCAATGATGACGACAATTTCATATATATGAAACCACTTTAGTAAGAAAGAAAAAAGATAACAGCAAAATATCATGGGAATGTAAAAAAAATTGTTTGGTTAACAATTGAGTTGAAATTTTTCTAATGTCAATTTTTAAGATAGAATGAAACTTAGAGTTTTGGTTCTATTTATGTTTGCATATTCTATTTTAAATCCAAGGTTATTTTAATTTTGAAATAGAAAATAATTTGACAAATTATTATGCATCATAAACTTTAATTTGAATCATAAAAAAATCACAAAATTTACTTTTTTTGTTGTCTTAAAGTTTTTAAAAAACTTTATAATCTTAAATTAAGAAATTACAAAAAAATGCAACATTTATAACAAAAATTTTTCTTTTTCACGCTCATTTTATCTCTCACGTTATTTGCTCATAAAATTAAAAAATTTATGTCCATCTGAGTAGTAGTAGAAGCAAAAAAAACAATGAGCAACATTCTGCGCGTATTTCCAACATTGTATCATAATTCCATGACATTTCTCTTCTTTCTCCCTGTATGTCGCTCACTGTTTCACTTTATGGGCATTTCATGTCTCTATATTTTTTTCATTCTACACACCCACAATACAAAAATTCTTTGCTTGCTTTTATGAAAATGAAAATTTGTTCAATGAACCAAATAGTAAACATAAACATTTTCACATAAGCATCTTTTTCCTTTTTTAGTTATATTTGTTCTTATATATGCTGCTGTTTAGAAAACTTTATGAGATGGATGAAATGAGAATGGCATGACAAATGCCAATTTCAAGAAAATTTCGAATTAAGACTGATGGAAATGCTTGAAATTATTTTACAAGTTTCAGAATGAGATATTCTTATAGAAAATTTTGATAAAGTAAAAAGTTGCTTAGGCAAAATTTTAAGAATTATTTTTTATGAACAATTGCCAGTTAAAACAATCTAATTTGAATTCAAAAACATACAGCTCGAACTTTTATATCTTGGTTATTTAAAATCAAACACTTTATATTTTATTTACAATCTTCCATTAAAATTTTTCATCATTATCTCCAAAATTATCTCAACGAGTTTTGCGATTGTAAAAATTTCAAGTTTTTCGATTGTTCTTCTAACTTTTCTATAATATCCAATTGAAATTTCAATCAAAAAGCAACTGATAGGCAATGATAATGAAGCAAGCTATAAAACAAACCCAAATTCTAAATCAGTCATTGATAAAACTCTTATTGAGTCTTTAATTTCAACATGAAAAGGTCTTTTTAACAACCATGATCCATAATCTATAAGAAATTTAGGTATTCCTGTTGGAATTAAATCATGATATATATATTCCATTATATATGCTGTCATTCTTGTTAATTTTACATTTTCCATGATTGGTAATGTATTGTGAAAAGAAGAATTTAATTCTTGATGCAAATAAAAATCAACCAAAAATGCACATTTGGTTTTTGTCCTTCCATTTAATGAATCATTATACAATGTCCAAAAGTTTTTCTTTCTATAGTGAATGCTAGAAATTAAAAATAATTTTGTCAAATATAATATCGATTCAAATCTTTCACATGATAATTTTACTACTGATTTCACTGAATCTGAATCTCCATTTAATATTTGACATTTAATTGGAAAAATTAAAATAGAAAGAATGATAATAATTTGAAATTTCAACATTTATAGAAAGTTTTTAAAACACAATTTTTAAAATTTGTCATTTTACTACAATAATGAAAAAAAAATCAACAAAAACCTTTCTTTCTTTCCAAAAAGTTCTAAAAGTTTTCAATAAAGAAAACGTTGAAAAATTTTATTTCTTGTCTTCTTTATATAATTTATCAGAAATTCAATAAAATATTATTGGTATTATTTTTAGTTTTAACACTTCTTTTTAAAGAATTTATATTTTTGAACTTAAATTTACTTGAGTTTGTTTTCTTCACGAACAATTGTTAGTCGCTTTAGTTTTTGACTCTTAATTTAGAACTAAAATGATTTTTTCTCTCTTTAGCTTGGATTCAAGGGGTGAGAACTCTTGATAATGACAACAGAGTAACCATAGGAAATTAAGTGTTGCGAAACTATCAAAATTTTTTTTTGTTAATTTGAGATTTTTTTGACAATTTTTTAGAGTTCACACTTCTTGCTTAGATTTGTGCTAAAAAGTTATTAGCGGTAAAAAGGTGAGGCGCGAGATCTCGAAAACTATAATAGCTAGAGACTTCCGGTTTGCTGTGTTTGATTTGTGCTATTAGTTTATTTCGGCGACGCTTAGTTATATTTCTATCACTTATTGCATTAATTGAGAAATTGCGAATTTAAATTTCCATATTGAAATTTGTAAACAAAGCGAAGTTGGCTGCGGAAAGTCAACAAAATTTATTATAAGATTCTGTAAATTGCAGAGTCCGAAACCGTTTCGCATTTTAGTTGCAAATAACTAAAATCAACTAAAATTTATCCAATTAAATTTTCAACTTAAACCAACTAAAATTTAATCGGGTAAGCTTTTATTTTTAATCGTATTAATTTTAGTTGATTTTTAGTTATTTGTAAAACAGTTTCAGACTCTGGTAAATTGAACTTCAATTAAAAACGCTCGCCGTACTCTCATGTATCAAAATTTTATAAACATGATTTTGCCTATATTTTAAACTATTTTGATCAAATCATTTTAAACTGTAAATCTCAGAATCCGAAATCGTCGCAATATTTACTCAATGAGTAAGTAAATTTTGTTACTCGAGTAAATTTACTTATGATTTACTCACGAAATTTTACTTGAGTAAAATTACTCATGAGTTTACTTACTCATCCGTCGATTTCGGGCTCTGGTAAATCTATTTCTTAAACGAATCTAATAATTCGGTAATTTGTCAACATACACTGATCTAGGCACCAAAAATGTACTAAAGTTTCTCGATCTGCCAAACGGGTATTTGGTCACTAGTTTTCATATTTCTTAACTATAAAATACTTTCCTAAGAAATCAATAAATAGAATCAAAAATACCATAAGAAAATTCATTTTGACATTTTGTTCAATAAATTTTTAACACCGTTGTGCCAAGAACGAAAATTTTCCATTCTCAAGTGAATTTCAAATGTTGCCAATATTGAAATATTAAGTGTTCGATAATGCTCTAAAATGTTCAAGTGGGAGCGTTTTTATTGATATTGACAGAATTTTTGATGGCATTCATCTTTTTGTAGTGTTTATTTTATCATTTGAATCGTGTTAAAGAAATTTAAGATGGAAAATTATTTGATAAATTTACTTTCTTAATATTTTGGATTATTTTTGAGTTAGTTTGGAATCAATTTCGCATTCATTTAAAAAACTTTAAATTTATAATTTTTTAACTTGAATTTTTATTTATTAGTTTTAAATGAGATTAAAACTGCATTTTAATAAAATATTATACACTAGTAATAAATATATTATCATTAGATCAGGGTATTCAAGAAAATTTTTTGATATAAATTTGATGTCATTTGGGAAATATGTATCTTACAATTATTAATTATTTAATACTTCGTAAAAATTGCAAGACAATTTGATTTCATTGACTTGACTAAAATTAATTGACTTGCATTTACCTTAAACGTTACTTTTATCAAAAAAAAATATATATCAATCTCGACGTGAATGGTCGGACGATTAGAGCGCATTTTTGCCTAACAGATCAGTGTTTGGTAACAAAATTTCACATACTTTTAGTACTATTTTCTTGACTATAAGTTGTTTTTTTTTTTAAAAAAATTTCTGACATGTTTTCTCGATGTTTCATGACATTTTAAGACTTTTTAATGAAAAAATTTTTTTGGTCCATGTGATGGACATGCATATGGTGGGCCACCCTTGGGTCAACACTTACCCAAAAAAGCTCTTTTGATGGCTTACCTACACGTCGAGACCTTTCTAACAAGCTATCAACCAACTCTCCACGACTTAGCGTTGCCGAGTTATCACTGTCACATACAGCCAGCCAGCCAGTCAGCCAGACAGCCAGCCTTTGTGAGGCTAATAGCGTATTTTTTTGCAGAAATGCGCTAAAAATAAATAAATTGAAATTCAAAGAAGAGTAAAATATTTATGAAAAAAGTATTTCATCAATTCCTCCAGTTTTAACCAGGGTTGGCAAAGCAGGTGCCTGTCAGCAGACATCTGTACAGATCTGTCACAGATTTTGCCTGTCACAGGTATCTGCCTGTCACAGACGGCCACCTGTCACAGATGTCTGCCTGTCTGCCTGTCACAGGCAACTGCCTGTCACAGACGGCCACCTGTCACAGATGTCTGCCTGTCTGCCTGTCACAGGCAACTGCCTGTCACAGGCGGCCACCTGTAAGAGACGTAAAAATTTTTGCCTGTCACAGATGATGTAATTAAAAAGATTAAAATGAAAGAAAATTGACAAATTTTTTTGATTTCATTTTCGCCATGATGAAAACCCAAACATTTTTGAAAACGTATGGAAAATGGTAGTCTATTTTAAGACAAACCTTATGGTGTATGAATTTTTTTATTCACTCAATCAATTTCATTTTAGAAGAAGTTGGGATTTTCTTAAATACGAAGGATAAAAAAATCTGCTTTCGATTGCTTAAACATCTCAATAGAAACTTAATTTAAAGTTCAAGAAAATTTCCGACAATATTTTCTATTGACTAAAAATTCTTGTTATTTTTTGGGTCCAAAATTTTAATTTTGAATATAACTTTGATGTTGAAATCAAAAATGAATCAAAGCTTAACTATGCCTAAAAACTACTAATTAACTTTTCTTATAACACTTTTCACAGTTTATCGTCTACTGCAACAGTTTTTGAGACCGATCGATTTGAATCCTGGTCTCAGTAAAAAATAATCCTTTCTTTATATATAGAAAAATTAGAGTTGGAAATCTGTCAAAATCTGTTAACAGAAAAGATTTTTAATAGTTACCAGATGGAAACTGTTAACATTTCACCTGTAAACTGAATTTGATTTCATGTTTATACTTTTTCATAAGTCTGAAATTTCTTAATATCTAATTTTAAGCACGGTGATAATAGAAGTAATTGAACTAAAGATATGTAGTACTACTAGTCCAAGAATTTACTAACTGAACCATCGCTGATATTCATTACTTGATAGCGATTTTACCTCATATATATTTGAATCATCTTAGGATCTAAACGATTAAGAAATTTGTGTTGGATTCCTATTATTGAATGTAAATACAATATTTATTAACGATATTTCTTAGTTTTTTAGATCCTAAGAATGATTCAAATATGAATGATGTAAAATCCGTTAATACTTAACAGATGAAATTTGTCTTTGTTTTGAATAAAAATAATGTAGATAAGTTTCATAAAAATGAATCTAAAAAACAAAAGTAAATTTATTAAGAATTCAGAAAGAATTAAATGAAAACTAACGTAACGGTTTTTTCAAAATAGGAACAACGAGTGCGCTCCAATTGAAAATAGAAACCAATAACTGTCAAAAGCTTCATTGATTACCAGGATTTGAAAAGATTCAGAAAACCTGTCCGATTTAAAATATACATCATACTAAAGATAATTAAAAACGTAACGATAATTGTTAACATAGAGTAAATTTTTCAGTGAATAGCATTAAATTGATAGTCAAATTGCTCTTTATCTACGTCAGCTAATATCGATCTGTGACAGACAGAAAATTTTACGTCTGTGACAGGCAGAAATTTTTACGCCTGTGACAGACATTGCCTGTGACAGGCAGACAGTTTTTAGCCTGTAACAGGTGGCCGCCTGTGACAGGCAATGTCTGTGACAGGCAATGTCTGTGACAGGCAGACAGGTAGACGTCTGTGACAGGTGGCCGCCTGTGACAGACATTGCCTGTGACAGGCAGACAGTTTTTAGCCTGTGACAGGTGGCCGCCTGTGACAGGCAGTTGCCTGTGACAGGCAATGTCTGTGACAGACAGACAGGCAAAGTCTGTGACAGGCAGACAGGCAGATGTCTGTGACAGGTGACCGCCTGTGACAGGCAGTTGCCTGTGACAGGCAATGTCTGTGACAGGCAGATAGTTTTTTGCCTGTGACAGGTGGCCGCCTGTGACAGACGGACAGATTTTTACCTGTGACAGGCAATGTCTGTGACAGGTAGTGCCTGTGACAGATTTTTGCCTGTGGACAGATTTTGACAGGTTGCCAACCCTGGTTTTAACCTTGAAGAGTGCTAAGCATCATTTTTCTTCCTCAACAACAAAAAAAAGAAGCAAAGAATGACATGAATAATATTTAATGTGTCTAATGTCTAAAATCTAAATGAAATAAGGAAAAAAGAATTTCTATAATCAGCTTATCACAATGTACAAAAAAGCTAAATACTAAAAATGATGAGGAAAATTGAGTTTGAGACAAAATAATAATAAAACGAAGAAATAACGACAATATTAGGTTTATTAATAGCACAATAGAATTGTTAGAATGTACAATTGTCCATGGGATACTCTTCAATATTTTATGAATCTTAATGGAATGCTTTCTTTTTTGGGAGAAAACTAATGATATAAATTAACATTAAAGAGCTTATAAATGTTTCAAGACATAAAAGAGAAAAAAATCTTAACCAAATAAAAATAAAGAAAGTTTTTTTGACGTTAAACGACTCTTCACAAACTTTCATTAATGAAATACCAAGCCAAAAAAAATCTAACTTTCTTCCCATGTTGTTATTGTCGTCTCAGTGAACCCTCATCAAGTGGACACAACTCATTGCACCAGACGTGAAAAAAAGACTACTGAGTGACTGGTTTTTTATATATGAAGAGTTACGATAATCTCTCACTCGAAAGCTTTTCACATGTGATACCAACTTATGACCAGCGATGCCATAAATACGAATTAGATTTCTTTCACTCTTTTTTGTGTTCTCAATGGACAGTTGGTGTTTTGTGGTGATGAGAGAGCTCTTTTATTCTCGCTTATTTTTTGTGTGTGACAGTTTTGATATGCGGAAGAGTAAAGTGTTAAAAAATGTGACGAGAATTTTATGTTTGTTCACTGATGAAATAAAAAATTTACTTTAAGATTTAGTAGTTTTATTTTTGAGCTATAAAATTGCTTATTTAAAAGCTTTTTTCCAGATTAGAAAATTTCGAATTTAAATTCAAGTTTCAATAAATTTTTGAATGTAAAACAACCGTTCGAAAGAATCTTCAAGGCGTGAGAACTCTTTGATCCATAATATTATTTTTTATCCCAATTTGCTTCAAAATCGAGCTATCCAACAAAAAAATGACATGGAAAGTGTCCGTGTGTAGTAGGAGGACACTTAAGCGCATTTTTGTACCTAGATCAATGTATGTTAACAAATTACAGATCTAAAAGATTTGTTTTGGGAACAGATTCACTTTTTAAAATAAATAAAAATACAGGGAAAATCATATTTATAAAATTTAATATATGAAAGTACGGTAAGCGTTTTTAATTGGTGTTGAATTCAGAGAATATTCTTATTATAAATTTTGTTGATTTTAAATAACGGTTGAGTAATATTCAAAATATTTATAGTTCTAATATTTGCCGTTGGTGGCGCTGCAATCGTTTTCGCAGTCAACTTCGCTTTGTTTACAATTTTCAATTTGGAAATTTAAATTCGCAATTTCCTAATTAATGCAATCAGTGATAAGAAATATAACTAAGCGTCGCCGGAATAAACCAATAGCACAAATCAAATACAGCAAACCGGAAGTCTCTAGCTATTATATTTATTTCGAGATCTCGCGCCTCATCTTTTTACCGTTAATAACTTTTTAGCACAAATCTAAGCAAGAAGTGTGAATTCTATAAAAATTGTCAAAAAAATCTCAAATTAACAAAAAAAAATTTTGATAGTTTCGCAACACTTAATTTCCTATGGTTACTCTGTTGTCATTATCAAGAGTTCTCACCCCTTGAATCCAAGCTAAAGAGAGAAACAATTTTTAGTTCTAAATTTAGAGTCAAAAAACTAAAGCGACTAACAATTGTTCATGAAGAAAACAAATTCAAGTAAATTTAAGTTCAAAAATATAAATTCTTTAAAAAGAAGTGTTATAAAATAAACTAAAATAATACCAATAACATTTTATTTAATTTCTGATAAATTATATAAAGAAGACAAAAAATAAAATTTTTCAACGTTTTCTTTGTTGAAAACTTTTAGAACTTTTTGGAAAGAAAGAAAAGTTTTATTGATTTTTTTTCATTATTGTAGTAAAATGACAAATTTTAAAAATTGTGTTTAAAAAACTTTCTAAAAATGTTAAAATTTCAAATTATTATCATTTTTTCTATTTTAATTTTTCCAATTAAATGTCAAATATTAAATGGAGATTCAGATTCAGTGAAATCAGTAGCAAAAGCTATGACTGACGTCATTCATAAGTTCTATATTACAAACAAAATCAAATTTGATTTAATTATCTTTGGAAATACAACAAATCACATCAATGATCTCATCAATGAAGTCTCAAAAGAAATAAATGACAAAACTGTGATTAAATGCAAACATATTGAAAGAATTCGATTAGAAGATCTTCAATTCATGGAATCAGGAATAGTATTTATTGAATCAGAAAAAGGTTTATTATTTTTACATACAATTTTATTGGAATATTGCAAAATTTACAGAAGCCTCCCTAATTGGTCATTTGATAAAATGAAATTTTTGATTTATGTCGAAAAAATAAAATCAGTTGGAAAACTCTTGGAAATAATGAACAAATTTAATATAAATCGTTTTGATCATTCTACTGATTTGCGAGCTTTTGAATTCTTTCTTACAAATGAAGAAAATTTTGTGACTTTATCTACAAATGTTCTTTATTCTGAAGATGAATGTAAAAATTATCATGTGAAAGATTTGAATCGATTTGAGAAATCTGCACAAATGTGGCTAATTGATTTAGAAAATTTTGATCATTTTAGTAATTTTTATGAATGTGTTTTAACTTTTCAAGCTTCTTATTCTTGGGGTCCTTTCTGGTATACAGAAAATTATGAAGAAAATAACTGTATTTTAAAAATAAAAAATAGTCAAGTTCGTGGAATAAATCATTTGATTATTGAATTAGCTGCAAAAAAATTCAATTTTTTATTTAACTATACAGTATTTGTCGATAAAAGTGATGACAATTATCAGGAACAAAAAAAACATATACATTTTACTATGGGTGATGTGGATTATGAATCTGGAGTTTCACGTTGGTCAGAACCATGTGGAAGCACTGATTTTTATTATTTAGTAACAGAAAATGAATTTTATACAAATTATGAGAAAGTTTTGATGCCATTCGATTTGACTACTTGGATTTTACTTTTTGTCACAATTTCTTTAACTTTCGTCATCATTTTTGGAACATATGGATTACCACAATGATTAAGAATTTTAATTCATGGATATGGTAAGAAAAGTTTAAGTTTTACAAATATTTATTACTTTCTAAATTTCTTTTAGGTATTAATAATCCCGGTTACAATATTCTTGGTATAATGTTTGGGATTCCACAGCTTATTTTACCAAGAGAATCAATAAATCGTTTTGCAATTGCACTATTAGTTTGGTTCTGGTTAATATTTCGAACTTGTTATCAGTCAATGATGTTTGAGTTTATGACAAGTGACATGAGAAAACCATTGCCTGCTACAATTGATGATTTGGTTAAATGGAATTATACAATTGTTTTAGTTAATTCAAAATTTTTTGCTGCAAATTATTTGATAATTGGCGATAGAAAAGAGTGCTATTTTTATGTGTATTAAGAAATTTTTAACTTACTAACGAAAATATTTTTAATTTCTAGCATTCACTATAGAAAGAAAAACTTTTGGTCATTATATAATGATTCATTAAATGGAAGGACAAAAACCAAATATGCATTTTTGGTTGATTTTTATTTGCATCAAGAATTAAATTCTTCTTTTCACAATACATTACCAATCATGGAAAATGTAAAATTAACAAGAATGACAGCATATATGATGGAATATAATGACATGTTAATGCCACAATTTAATGAAATAATTCATGATTTAATTCCAACAGGAATACCTAAATTTCTTATAGATTATGGATCATGGTTGTTAAAAAGACCTTTTCAAGTTGAAATTAAAGACTCAATAAGAGTTTTATCAATGACTGATTTAGAATTTATGTTTGTTTTATGGCTTGCTTCATTATCATTGCCTATCAGTTGCTTTTTGATTGAAATTTCAATTGGATATTATAGAAAAGTTAGAAGAACAATCGAAAAACTTGAATTTTTTACAATCGCAAAACTCGTTGAGATAATTTTGGAAATAATGATGAAAAATTTTAATGGAAGATTGTAAATAAAATATAAAGTGTTAAAATCAGAGTTGGAAAAGTAGCTACCTACTTTACCTACTTTTCATATAAAAATCTACTTTCTACTTTTATTTTATATGAAAAGTAGATCTACTTTTCCAACTCTGATTAAAATTTAAATAAACAAGATATAAAAGTTCGAACTTTGTGTTTAAGAATTTGATAACAAAAAGCAATTTTCATTATCTATCATGCATAATGCTTAAAAAATGGAAAAATGAACGAATGTGGAAAATCTGTCACAATATTTTTTGTTTGACTTTTACACACACTCGCTTAACGATTTGATGAGTTTTAATGGAAAATTGACGACATTTTGTTAATACAATGATGAATATTTTTTATGATTTTAGTTAGAAATTTGCCAAGCTTAAAATTGAAAATAATGAAAAAAATATACCATTTGTATTTGAATGACAATTTTTACATCAATTGTTGAAGTGCGCACTTGAAAATATCATTCAAGTATTTAGTACAACAATTGACAGCAATAACATGCATCAATGACCTACATTGTGATAAACATGAATCAACTAATCACCTACTGCAACATTTTATTCCTAATTGACAATTAATTTCTCAAATGCATTGCTGACAATGAAAATAATGATAAAGTATCTATTTCAATATCTGAAGTTTGCAACAATGATAACAATAATAATTTTATTTTTCAGTAAATCTAAAATCAAATTTCCTCTCTTATACGAGAGTAAAATCATGACATTTAGAAACTTCTCATGTTTTTCTTCTCATAGAGCTTGTTATTTTCATGTCACAAGTCATGCATTTCATTTTATAATATGTGAAAACATGTGTTAAGTTTCAAGATGCTCTTCTTCATGCTTGAAAGTGCATGGATGCATGTCATATGAGAAATTGTGAAATCATTGTTGATATTATGATATAGTTTGTTCAAATTGTTTAAATAAAGAAAATTTTCTATCATTTTTAAATAAATTTCTTTTACTATTTTTAAACAAAATTTCTTAAAATTTGACCATATAGACCACAAATACAAAAAAAACACATTTTAAGCATCCCAAAGTGATTTAAAGTAATTTCTCATTCTCTTTCTTTTTAAAAAATAAATTTCTTGATGTCATTCCGACAGTTGCATGAAGATGGAAAAATGAGCATAAATTCCCATGAGATTTTCTTTGGCATTGCATGATGCACACACACACACAAAACTGCTTAACTAAAGTATTATGTCATTGTCATTTAAAAAGCTGCAATGTCAGCAATGAAGAAAATTTCCACAAACAAGCAAATTAAATGCAATTGCAACTGATGGGATTTTACTAGACTTTTATATAGAATGACTGCAATGACCTTTGATGGAAGTTGAATGATGAAGATAGACTTTTGATGTTGTCTGTAAAATTAGAAAAATTCTTTTTAAATTTCTGAGCTTTGAAATTTAGATATTTAAGGAGTTAAATTGAGAAAAAAATTATATCGTTTTTATCGAATTTTACTAATTTTAAATTGTTGCTTAAAATTTTACTTACGTATCGTAAACACCAATAAAAAATATCCAAAATTTTGCATCTATATTTAAATTTCTTTAAAAGAAATTTGAGAGAAATTTTCGATTAAAATTTTCCATAGAAGAATAAAAATTTTAATTATTACCAAACGTTTTTCTGTTTTATCTCTAAAGTCTGAAGCTAAAATAATTCCAAAATTTTTCAAGATTATAAATTTCTTGTCTACATTCATTCATTACATCTAAAATTTGAATATCAAAAAAGCTTAAATATCGACAACTTATTTGGGTCATAGCAATAAAAAGAGCCAAATAACGACTTTTACATGTGAGCTCATAAAAAGCATGCGAAGCGATGAAATGTGAAGAATTTGATTTCATTGTGATAGGAATAGACAGAATGTCGTTTATATTCGATCTATTATAGTTTATTAGAAATGTGAACAATAGAATGAAAAGAGAGTAAATTTTTTTGGGTTTGAAATTTTCATTAAGACATTTTTGATTGACAATAATAAAATAGATTTTTTTAATTAAATTTTTTACCTTGATCATCAAGTATGAAAATTTAAAACTTTTCACTAAAACTGAATTTTTAGCGCATTTTTGGAACAAAAATGCAGCTTATACCTTCACTTTGGTTGGCTGACTGTTCGGCTTCCGGTGAGGCGCAAGATCTCGAAAACTATAATATTTAGAGACTTCCGGTTTGATGTGTTTGATTCGTGCTATCGGTTTATTCTGGCGACGCTTAATTATATTTCTATCACTTATTGCATTAAGTTGGGAAATTATGAATTAATTTTCCTTATTGAAAAATGTAAACAAAGCAAAGTTGGCTGCGGAAAGTCAACAAAATATTAATAAGATTCTGTAAATTGCAGAGTCTAAAACCGTTTCGCATTTTAGTTGCAAATAACTAAAAATCAACTAAAACTTATTCGATTAAAATTTTCAACTAAAATTTAACTGATTAGGCTTTTATATTTAATCGAGTAAATTTAATTTATTTTTAGTTATTTGTAAAAAGGTTTTAGACTCTAGTAAATTGAACTTCAATTAAAAACGCTCGCCGTACTTTATGCATTAAAATTTTATAAACATGGTTTTGCCTATATTTTATATTATTTCAATTAAATTATTTTGAAGTGTGAATCTGTTTTTAAAACGAATCCAATAATTCTGTAATTTGTTAACATACACTGATCTAGGCACCAAAAATGCGCTAAAGTAATCCGTTCTATGGCGGACACTTTCGGTATCATTTTTTTGATTATCCAATTTGCAATTTACATAATTTTATGCTCTTTTCACTCATCGTTTTCTTTCTTCTATTTTTTGCAACTTCTCTCATTTTTTGCTTTGGCTTGTATGTTTTGTCATTTAGATGATGGGATTATAAGATATAAAAATAGAAAAGAAGGATTGGAAAATTTAAGAAAATTTTGAAGAAGATTTGCTTTATGTTTGTTAGAAGGATTTTGGATAATTTTCTTGTTTATTTATTTATTTTTGGGATTTTGACCTAAATTTTATATTTTTTATTTCAGGAATTTTTATCAATAAAAATTTTCTCTTAGTTCACTTCCAAATGTGATTTTATGTTCATTCACATTTTTATTACAAATTTCAATAATCAAAGACAAATTTCTTCCAAATCTAAAATATTCTGTTTTATTGCCGGCAATCATACTAAAAGAGGGATTAAAATTGAAAATGAGTGCACAGTTGGATGCTTTCTTTATGGCAAATGAGAGACAAAAGAGCGTCACGATGAGCTCATTTTGAACGTTTTCAATGACTGCGTGGATTTTATTGATGATTATGGCAGTGGGATTTCCTGAATGTGATTTTATAATGTGTATTAAAATTGAATGAATAAATTTAGAAAGAAAGGATTTTGATTTAGAATTTCTATGAGTTTTTTATGATAATTTTGTGCAAATTTATAGAACAAAATTTTTATCATTATAAATTCGCGTACAAACCCTAAAAATTTTTTAAATTTTTAAACTAAAGATTAAATTCTATAAAATTGTATTCAAAAACTTCTACTAAACCCAAAAATTCATTTCTGAATCATTTCATTGTCTAGTCATCATCAGTGATTTGATAAAAATTAATAATAATATGAATCATCTTTTATATCTTATCATTTTATCAAAAAAAAAAATATATAAAAAATTAAAATTTTCTATTTTATTTCAGTTAATAAAAACCAACAATGGAAGTTAAATGCACATTTTATACAGAAGGTTGGTGGCCAAAAAACCGTCCAAAATATACTTGTCGTATTGAAAATCAATCAATAACAGAAAGGAAAATTTCTTGGTTCTTGGGTGATCATACATTAGAAAAACACAATGAAGATGTTCTAGCAATTTGGTTCGACTCATGTCCAATGTCAAAATTGCCAAAAAATCTTGCTGACATTTTTGTCAACCTTGACACACTCTACATTAACAATTGTGGATTAAAGTCATTGTCAGGTGATGATTTAGCTAAAATACCAAATCTTAAGGAATTATATATAATGAACAATGAAATTTCACATCTGTCTGATGATTTATTGAGCACATTGAAGCAACTTGAAATGGTGACATTGAGTGGCAATAAAACTTCAACAATTGGCAGCAAAATGATCAATAAAATTGCTTCCGATAAGTTGAAAATGATTGACCTTCGTGATAATATTGTCATCAATGCTGTTTTTGCAAAAGAAATTTTTTTATTTCCAATTGGTGAAGATTATATGAAAATTTCAAGTCTTAGAAAATTGGCTAAAATTATTAAAGATAAAAAAGAGTTGAACAAGAATTCAAATTGTTTATTTAATGACATAAAAGCTTTATTAGCTGATGATAAATTTCGTGATTTTAAAGTCATAATTAAGAATGAAACTTTTAAAGTTCATAAATTTATTCTTGTTGCACGCTCACCAGTCATTGCTGAAATGATTTATTCAAATCCTGATTGTAGTACATTGCAGTTAGTTGATATTCCTATTAGTGTTTTTCAGTCGATCCTTAATTACATTTATTTTGATGAATTGCCCATCGATGATGCAAATTTGATTGAAATTTATGCAGCTGCATGTAAATTAAAGATTAGAGGACTGAAAGAACACACAATTGAAAATTTATTGGATGCAGTTTGTGCTTTTAATGCAGTTGAAATTTTAACAATTAGTGCAAAATATGGAGATCAAAGTTTAATGGTAAAATCATTTGAAGAAATTCGTAAAATGTTTCCTGATAAAAGATTAAAAGGTGATTTGATGCATCAGCCAGAAAAAATTAAAGAAATGATTACAGCAAAAAGAATCATGGATGAGCAAGTGAGAAAAGTTAGAGAAAATTTTGATAGACAATTTAGTGAACTATGAATGAAATAAATAAAACAAAAATAAATTTAATTGTTTATTGAAAAAAAAATTTTATTTCTAAAAAAAAGATGATAATTTTATCTTATCACCATGATAAACCTTGAAGAAATCAAAACCAAATATTAACGACCTATCTAAGTAAAGTATACTAAGTAAACTGTACACATCAATATTTTATGACTCATTTGTTGTCAATATCAATGGCAAACAACCAATATTTACTCTGACCTTAGTATCAACTGCCTAAGCATAATTGGATTCTTTTCTTTTGCCACACTCCAATGAAGCAACGCAATAACAATTTTTTCTTCGGTATAAACGTGATAAATTCGGAGGTAAAATCACAACGACACCCATCGTAATGGTAAAAAAGTGATAATAAAAATGAAATTTTATTTTTCACTTTTCTTGTGATTTTATGTGATTTTTTGGTTCAAATTGAATAAAGTGATGTTTTAATAAGACGGCTTTAAGATTTAAGAAAGGTTGAGGTTTTTAAAGGGAAATTTTCTATTTAAATTTTTTATGAAAAATAAGTTTTGATAATTTGGGAGAAGTTGTTTGGATGGAACGAAAGTTTTCGGCTGAATTTTACGTAAGGAAACTTTTCGGCTAGAAAAACTTTCGGTACGTAAAATTTCAACCGAAAATTTTCTCAGCCGATTTTTCTCAGCTAAAATTGTGGGTATTTTTTAAATAATTTTGGGCGTTTTTGGGTGAAATGTAACCGAAAATTTTCGGCTAGGAAAATTTTCTCATCCGATATTTTAGCCGAATTTTTTCTAGACCTAAAAATTTCGGCTATGATTTTACTTTTATCATCCAGCCGAATATTTTAGGCTGTAAGGGATAACATCCAGCAGAATTTTTTCGGCTGGATATTGATGGAAATTTCACCTGAACTTGAAAATCAAAAGGCTATCGTTTTCTTTCAAACATAGGAATAGGCTTTTTCCGACCGGGAACGGGAACGGGAATTCCCGTTTCCGTTCCCGTTCCCGATGAAAGTCCGGGAATTCCCGACTCCGGAAATGACTCCATATAAATATGAAAAATTTTTAAATTTTT